>CAMPDV010004793.1:0-33576 GCA_946699065.1 Loxodes magnus
GAGACTATGGGACGTCAAGACAGGTACCTGTAAGACCATGAGTGGTCACAGACATTATGTATTATCTGTGGCTATATCCAGTGATTCAGAGTTCATCGTATCGGGAAGTGGAGATTATACGGTGAGACTATGGGACGTCAAGACAGGTACCTGTAAGACCATTAGTGGTCACACTAGTTATGTATCATCTGTGAATATATCCAGTGATTCAGAGTTCATCGTATCGGGAAGTGGAGATTATACGGTGAGACTATGGGACGTCAAGACAGGTACCTGTAAGACCATGAGTGGTATCACTGATTATGTATTATCTGTGGCTATATCCAGTGATTCAGAGTTCATCGTATCGGGATGTTGAGATAAGACGGTGAGACTATGGGACGTCAAGACAGGTACCTGTAAGACCATGAGTGGTCACACTAGTTATGTATCATCTGTGAATATATCCAGTGATTCAGAGTTCATCGTATCGGGAAGTGCAGATTATACGGTGAGACTATGGGACGTCAAGACAGGTACCTGTAAGACCATGAGTGGTCACACTAGTTATGTATCATCTGTGAATATATCCAGTGATTCAGAGTTCATCGTATCGGGAAGTGCAGATTATACGGTGAGACTATGGGACGTCAAGACAGGTACCTGTAAGACCATGAGTGGTCACACTAGTTGTGTATCATCTGTGAATATATCCAGTGATTCAGAGTTCATCGTATCGGGAAGTGGAGATTATACGGTGAGACTATGGGACGTCAAGACAGGTACCTGTAAGACCATGAGTGGTCACACTAGTTATGTATCATCTGTGAATATATCCAGTGATTCAGAGTTCATCGTATCGGGAAGTGGAGATTATACGGTGAGACTATGGGACGTCAAGACAGGTACCTGTAAGACCATGAGTGTCCACACTAGTTATGTATCATCTGTGGCAATATCCAGTGATTCAGAGTTCATCGTATCGGGAAGTAATGATTATACGGTGAGACTATGGGACGTCAAGACAGGTACCTGTAAGACCATGAGTGGTCACACTAGTTATACATGATCTGTGGCTATATCCAGTCATTAAAAGTTCATCGTATCGGGAAGTGGAGATTATACGGTGAGACTATGGGACGTCAAGACAGGTACCTGTAAGACCATTAGTGGTCACACTAGTTATGTATCATCTGTGAATATATCCAGTGATTCAGAGTTCATCGTATCGGGAAGTGGAGATTATACGGTGAGACTATGGGACGTCAAGACAGGTACCTGTAAGACCATGAGTGGTATCACTGATTATGTATTATCTGTGGCTATATCCAGTGATTCAGAGTTCATCGTATCGGGATGTTGAGATAAGACGGTGAGACTATGGGACGTCAAGACAGGTACCTGTAAGACCATGAGTGGTCACACTAGTTATGTATCATCTGTGAATATATCCAGTGATTCAGAGTTCATCGTATCGGGAAGTGCAGATTATACGGTGAGACTATGGGACGTCAAGACAGGTACCTGTAAGACCATGAGTGGTCACACTAGTTATGTATCATCTGTGAATATATCCAGTGATTCAGAGTTCATCGTATCGGGAAGTGCAGATTATACGGTGAGACTATGGGACGTCAAGACAGGTACCTGTAAGACCATGAGTGGTCACACTAGTTGTGTATCATCTGTGAATATATCCAGTGATTCAGAGTTCATCGTATCGGGAAGTGGAGATTATACGGTGAGACTATGGGACGTCAAGACAGGTACCTGTAAGACCATGAGTGGTCACACTAGTTATGTATCATCTGTGAATATATCCAGTGATTCAGAGTTCATCGTATCGGGAAGTGCAGATTATACGGTGAGACTATGGGACGTCAAGACAGGTACCTGTAAGACCATGAGTGGTCACAGACATTATGTATTATCTGTGGCTATATCCAGTGATTCAGAGTTCATCGTATCGGGAAGTGCAGATTATACGGTGAGACTATCGGACGTCAAGACAGGTACCTGTAAGACCATGAGTGTTCACACTAGTTATGTATCATCTGTGAATATATCCAGTGATTCAGAGTTCATCGTATCGGGAAGTGCAGATTATACGGTGAGATTATGGGACGTCAAGACAGGTACCTGTAAGACCATGAGTGGTCACACTAGTTGTGTATCATCTGTGGCTATATCCAGTGATTCAGAGTTCATCGTATCGGGATGTTGAGATAAGACGGTGAGACTATGGGACGTCAAGACAGGTACCTGTAAGACCATGAGTGGTCACACTATTCATGTATCATCTGTGAATATATCCAGTGATTCAGAGTTCATCGTATCGGGAAGTGGAGATTATACGGTGAGACTATGGGACGTCAAGACAGGTACCTGTAAGACCATGAGTGGTCACACTAGTTATGTATTATCTGTGGCTATATCCAGTGATTCAGAGTTCATCGTATCGGGAACTGCAGATTATACGGTGAGACTATGGGACGTCAAGACAGGTACCTGTAAGACCATGAGTGGTCACACTAGTTGTGTATCATCTGTGAATATATCCAGTGATTCAGAGTTCATCGTATCGGGAAGTGCAGATTATACGGTGAGACTATGGGACGTCAAGACAGGTACCTGTAAGACCATGAGTGGTCACACTAGTTATGTATCATCTGTGAATATATCCAGTGATTCAGAGTTCATCGTATCGGGAAGTGGAGATTATACGGTGAGACTATGGGACGTCAAGACAGGTACCTGTAAGACCATGAGTGGTCACACTAGTTGTGTATCATCTGTGGCTATATCCAGTGATTCAGAGTTCATCGTATCGGGAAGTGCAGATTATACGGTGAGACTATGGGACGTCAAGACAGGTACCTGTAAGACCATGAGTGGTCACACTAGTTATGTATCATCTGTGGCTATATCCAGTGATTCAGAGTTCATCGTATCGGGAAGTGGAGATTATACGGTGAGACTATGGGACGTCAAGACAGGTACCTGTAAGACCATGAGTGGTCACAGACATTATGTATTATCTGTGGCTATATCCAGTGATTCAGAGTTCATCGTATCGGGAAGTGCAGATTATACGGTGAGACTATCGGACGTCAAGACAGGTACCTGTAAGACCATGAGTGTTCACACTAGTTATGTATCATCTGTGAATATATCCAGTGATTCAGAGTTCATCGTATCGGGAAGTGCAGATTATACGGTGAGACTATGGGACGTCAAGACAGGTACCTGTAAGACCATGAGTGGTCACACTAGTTATGTATCATCTGTGAATATATCCAGTGATTCAGAGTTCATCGTATCGGGAAGTGCAGATTATACGGTGAGACTATGGGACGTCAAGACAGGTACCTGTAAGACCATGAGTGGTCACACTAGTTGTGTATCATCTGTGAATATATCCAGTGATTCAGAGTTCATCGTATCGGGAAGTGCAGATTATACGGTGAGACTATGGGACGTCAAGACAGGTACCTGTAAGACCATGAGTGGTCACACTAGTTATGTATCATCTGTGAATATATCCAGTGATTCAGAGTTCATCGTATCGGGAAGTGGAGATTATACGGTGAGACTATGGGACGTCAAGACAGGTACCTGTAAGACCATGAGTGGTCACACTAGTTGTGTATCATCTGTGGCTATATCCAGTGATTCAGAGTTCATCGTATCGGGAAGTGGAGATTATACGGTGAGACTATGGGACGTCAAGACAGGTACCTGTAAGACCATGAGTGGTCACACTAGTTATGTATCATCTGTGAATATATCCAGTGATTCAGAGTTCATCGTATCGGGAAGTGCAGATTATACGGTGAGACTATGGGACGTCAAGACAGGTACCTGTAAGACCATGAGTGGTCACAGACATTATGTATTATCTGTGGCTATATCCAGTGATTCAGAGTTCATCGTATCGGGAAGTGCAGATTATACGGTGAGACTATCGGACGTCAAGACAGGTACCTGTAAGACCATGAGTGTTCACACTAGTTATGTATCATCTGTGAATATATCCAGTGATTCAGAGTTCATCGTATCGGGAAGTGCAGATTATACGGTGAGATTATGGGACGTCAAGACAGGTACCTGTAAGACCATGAGTGGTCACACTAGTTGTGTATCATCTGTGGCTATATCCAGTGATTCAGAGTTCATCGTATCGGGATGTTGAGATAAGACGGTGAGACTATGGGACGTCAAGACAGGTACCTGTAAGACCATGAGTGGTCACACTATTCATGTATCATCTGTGAATATATCCAGTGATTCAGAGTTCATCGTATCGGGAAGTGGAGATTATACGGTGAGACTATGGGACGTCAAGACAGGTACCTGTAAGACCATGAGTGGTCACACTAGTTATGTATTATCTGTGGCTATATCCAGTGATTCAGAGTTCATCGTATCGGGAACTGCAGATTATACGGTGAGACTATGGGACGTCAAGACAGGTACCTGTAAGACCATGAGTGGTCACACTAGTTGTGTATCATCTGTGAATATATCCAGTGATTCAGAGTTCATCGTATCGGGAAGTGCAGATTATACGGTGAGACTATGGGACGTCAAGACAGGTACCTGTAAGACCATGAGTGGTCACACTAGTTATGTATCATCTGTGAATATATCCAGTGATTCAGAGTTCATCGTATCGGGAAGTGGAGATTATACGGTGAGACTATGGGACGTCAAGACAGGTACCTGTAAGACCATGAGTGGTCACACTAGTTGTGTATCATCTGTGGCTATATCCAGTGATTCAGAGTTCATCGTATCGGGAAGTGCAGATTATACGGTGAGACTATGGGACGTCAAGACAGGTACCTGTAAGACCATGAGTGGTCACACTAGTTATGTATCATCTGTGGCTATATCCAGTGATTCAGAGTTCATCGTATCGGGAAGTGGAGATTATACGGTGAGACTATGGGACGTCAAGACAGGTACCTGTAAGACCATGAGTGGTCACAGACATTATGTATTATCTGTGGCTATATCCAGTGATTCAGAGTTCATCGTATCGGGAAGTGCAGATTATACGGTGAGACTATCGGACGTCAAGACAGGTACCTGTAAGACCATGAGTGTTCACACTAGTTATGTATCATCTGTGAATATATCCAGTGATTCAGAGTTCATCGTATCGGGAAGTGCAGATTATACGGTGAGATTATGTGACGTCAAGACAGGTACCTGTAAGACCATGAGTGGTCACACTAGTTATGTATCATCTGTGGCAATATCCAGTGATTCAGAGTTCATCGTATCGGGAACTGCAGATTATACGGTGAGACTATGGGACGTCAAGACAGGTACCTGTAAGACCATGAGTGGTCACACTAGTTATGTATCATCTGTGGCAATATCCAGTGATTCAGAGTTCATCGTATCGGGAACTGCAGATTATACGGTGAGACTATGGGACGTCAAGACAGGTACCTGTAAGACCATGAGTGGTCACACTAGTTTTGTATCATCTGTGAATATATCCAGTGATTCAGAGTTCATCGTATCGGGAAGTGCAGATTAGACGGTGAGACTATGGGACGTCAAGACAGGTACCTGTAAGACCATGAGTGGTCACAGACATTATGTATCATCTGTGAATATATCCAGTGATTTAGAGTTCATCGTATCGGGAAGTGGAGATTATACGGTGAGACTATGGGACGTCAAGACAGGTACCTGTAAGACCATGAGTGGTCACACTAGTTATGTATCATCTGTGAATATATCCAGTGATTCAGAGTTCATCGTATCGGGAACTGCAGATTAGACGGTGAGACTATGGGACGTCAAGACAGGTACCTGTAAGACCATGAGTGGTCACACTAGTTATGTATCATCTGTGAATATATCCAGTGATTCAGAGTTCATCGTATCGGGAAGTGCAGATTATACGGTGAGACTATGGGACGTCAAGACAGGTACCTGTAAGACCATGAGTGGTCACACTAGTTATGTATCATCTGTGAATATATCCAGTGATTCAGAGTTCATCGTATCGGGAAGTGGAGATTATACGGTGAGACTGAGGGACGTCAAGACAGGTACCTGTAAGACCATGAGTGGTCACACTAGTTATGTATCATCTGTGAATATATCCAGTGATTCAGAGTTCATCGTATCGGGAAGTGGAGATTATACGGTGAGACTATGGGACGTCAAGACAGGTACCTGTAAGACCATGAGTGGTATCACTGATTATGTATTATCTGTGGCTATATCCAGTGATTCAGAGTTCATCGTATCGGGATGTTGAGATAAGACGGTGAGACTATGGGACGTCAAGACAGGTACCTGTAAGACCATGAGTGGTCACACTATTCATGTATCATCTGTGAATATATCCAGTGATTCAGAGTTCATCGTATCGGGAAGTGGAGATTATACGGTGAGACTATGGGACGTCAAGACAGGTACCTGTAAGACCATGAGTGGTCACACTAGTTATGTATTATCTGTGGCTATATCCAGTGATTCAGAGTTCATCGTATCGGGAAGTGCAGATTATACGGTGAGACTATGGGACGTCAAGACAGGTACCTGTAAGACCATGAGTGGTCACACTAGTTGTGTATCATCTGTGAATATATCCAGTGATTCAGAGTTCATCGTATCGGGAAGTGCAGATTATACGGTGAGACTATGGGACGTCAAGACAGGTACCTGTAAGACCATGAGTGGTCACACTAGTTATGTATCATCTGTGAATATATCCAGTGATTCAGAGTTCATCGTATCGGGAAGTGGAGATTATACGGTGAGACTATGGGACGTCAAGACAGGTACCTGTAAGACCATGAGTGGTCACACTAGTTGTGTATCATCTGTGGCTATATCCAGTGATTCAGAGTTCATCGTATCGGGAAGTGGAGATTATACGGTGAGACTATGGGACGTCAAGACAGGTACCTGTAAGACCATGAGTGGTCACACTAGTTGTGTATCATCTGTGGCTATATCCAGTGATTCAGAGTTCATCGTATCGGGAAGTGCAGATTATACGGTGAGACTATGGGACGTCAAGACAGGTACCTGTAAGACCATGAGTGGTCACACTAGTTATGTATCATCTGTGAATATATCCAGTGATTCAGAGTTCATCGTATCGGGAAGTGGAGATTATACGGTGAGACTATGGGACGTCAAGACAGGTACCTGTAAGACCATGAGTGGTCACACTAGTTGTGTATCATCTGTGGCTATATCCAGTGATTCAGAGTTCATCGTATCGGGAAGTGGAGATTATACGGTGAGACTATGGGACGTCAAGACAGGTACCTGTAAGACCATGAGTGGTCACACTAGTTATGTATCATCTGTGGCTATATCCAGTGATTCAGAGTTCATCGTATCGGGAAGTGCAGATTATACGGTGAGACTATGGGACGTCAAGACAGGTACCTGTAAGACCATGAGTGGTCACACTAGTTGTGTATCATCTGTGGCTATATCCAGTGATTCAGAGTTCATCGTATCGGGAAGTGGAGATTATACGGTGAGACTATGGGACGTCAAGACAGGTACCTGTAAGACCATGAGTGGTCACACTAGTTATGTATCATCTGTGGCTATATCCAGTGATTCAGAGTTCATCGTATCGGGAAGTGCAGATTATACGGTGAGACTATGGGACGTCAAGACAGGTACCTGTAAGACCATGAGTGGTCACACTAGTTATGTATTATCTGTGGCTATATCCAGTGATTCAGAGTTCATCGTATCGGGAAGTGCAGATTATACGGTGAGACTATCGGACGTCAAGACAGGTACCTGTAAGACCATGAGTGTTCACACTAGTTATGTATCATCTGTGAATATATCCAGTGATTCAGAGTTCATCGTATCGGGAAGTGCAGATTATACGGTGAGATTATGTGACGTCAAGACAGGTACCTGTAAGACCATGAGTGGTCACACTAGTTATGTATCATCTGTGGCAATATCCAGTGATTCAGAGTTCATCGTATCGGGAACTGCAGATTATACGGTGAGACTATGGGACGTCAAGACAGGTACCTGTAAGACCATGAGTGGTCACACTAGTTATGTATCATCTGTGGCAATATCCAGTGATTCAGAGTTCATCGTATCGGGAACTGCAGATTATACGGTGAGACTATGGGACGTCAAGACAGGTACCTGTAAGACCATGAGTGGTCACACTAGTTTTGTATCATCTGTGAATATATCCAGTGATTCAGAGTTCATCGTATCGGGAAGTGCAGATTAGACGGTGAGACTATGGGACGTCAAGACAGGTACCTGTAAGACCATGAGTGGTCACAGACATTATGTATCATCTGTGAATATATCCAGTGATTTAGAGTTCATCGTATCGGGAAGTGGAGATTATACGGTGAGACTATGGGACGTCAAGACAGGTACCTGTAAGACCATGAGTGGTCACACTAGTTATGTATCATCTGTGAATATATCCAGTGATTCAGAGTTCATCGTATCGGGAACTGCAGATTATACGGTGAGACTATGGGACGTCAAGACAGGTACCTGTAAGACCATGAGTGGTCACACTAGTTATGTATCATCTGTGAATATATCCAGTGATTCAGAGTTCATCGTATCGGGAAGTGCAGATTATACGGTGAGACTATGGGACGTCAAGACAGGTACCTGTAAGACCATGAGTGGTCACACTAGTTATGTATCATCTGTGAATATATCCAGTGATTCAGAGTTCATCGTATCGGGAAGTGGAGATTATACGGTGAGACTGAGGGACGTCAAGACAGGTACCTGTAAGACCATGAGTGGTCACACTAGTTATGTATCATCTGTGAATATATCCAGTGATTCAGAGTTCATCGTATCGGGAAGTGGAGATTATACGGTGAGACTATGGGACGTCAAGACAGGTACCTGTAAGACCATGAGTGGTATCACTGATTATGTATTATCTGTGGCTATATCCAGTGATTCAGAGTTCATCGTATCGGGATGTTGAGATAAGACGGTGAGACTATGGGACGTCAAGACAGGTACCTGTAAGACCATGAGTGGTCACACTATTCATGTATCATCTGTGAATATATCCAGTGATTCAGAGTTCATCGTATCGGGAAGTGGAGATTATACGGTGAGACTATGGGACGTCAAGACAGGTACCTGTAAGACCATGAGTGGTCACACTAGTTATGTATTATCTGTGGCTATATCCAGTGATTCAGAGTTCATCGTATCGGGAAGTGCAGATTATACGGTGAGACTATGGGACGTCAAGACAGGTACCTGTAAGACCATGAGTGGTCACACTAGTTGTGTATCATCTGTGAATATATCCAGTGATTCAGAGTTCATCGTATCGGGAAGTGCAGATTATACGGTGAGACTATGGGACGTCAAGACAGGTACCTGTAAGACCATGAGTGGTCACACTAGTTATGTATCATCTGTGAATATATCCAGTGATTCAGAGTTCATCGTATCGGGAAGTGGAGATTATACGGTGAGACTATGGGACGTCAAGACAGGTACCTGTAAGACCATGAGTGGTCACACTAGTTGTGTATCATCTGTGGCTATATCCAGTGATTCAGAGTTCATCGTATCGGGAAGTGGAGATTATACGGTGAGACTATGGGACGTCAAGACAGGTACCTGTAAGACCATGAGTGGTCACACTAGTTGTGTATCATCTGTGGCTATATCCAGTGATTCAGAGTTCATCGTATCGGGAAGTGCAGATTATACGGTGAGACTATGGGACGTCAAGACAGGTACCTGTAAGACCATGAGTGGTCACACTAGTTATGTATCATCTGTGAATATATCCAGTGATTCAGAGTTCATCGTATCGGGAAGTGGAGATTATACGGTGAGACTATGGGACGTCAAGACAGGTACCTGTAAGACCATGAGTGGTCACACTAGTTGTGTATCATCTGTGGCTATATCCAGTGATTCAGAGTTCATCGTATCGGGAAGTGGAGATTATACGGTGAGACTATGGGACGTCAAGACAGGTACCTGTAAGACCATGAGTGGTCACACTAGTTATGTATCATCTGTGGCTATATCCAGTGATTCAGAGTTCATCGTATCGGGAAGTGCAGATTATACGGTGAGACTATGGGACGTCAAGACAGGTACCTGTAAGACCATGAGTGGTCACACTAGTTGTGTATCATCTGTGGCTATATCCAGTGATTCAGAGTTCATCGTATCGGGAAGTGGAGATTATACGGTGAGACTATGGGACGTCAAGACAGGTACCTGTAAGACCATGAGTGGTCACACTAGTTATGTATCATCTGTGGCTATATCCAGTGATTCAGAGTTCATCGTATCGGGAAGTGCAGATTATACGGTGAGACTATGGGACGTCAAGACAGGTACCTGTAAGACCATGAGTGGTCACACTAGTTATGTATTATCTGTGGCTATATCCAGTGATTCAGAGTTCATCGTATCGGGAAGTGCAGATTATACGGTGAGACTATCGGACGTCAAGACAGGTACCTGTAAGACCATGAGTGTTCACACTAGTTATGTATCATCTGTGAATATATCCAGTGATTCAGAGTTCATCGTATCGGGAAGTGCAGATTATACGGTGAGATTATGTGACGTCAAGACAGGTACCTGTAAGACCATGAGTGGTCACACTAGTTATGTATCATCTGTGGCAATATCCAGTGATTCAGAGTTCATCGTATCGGGAACTGCAGATTATACGGTGAGACTATGGGACGTCAAGACAGGTACCTGTAAGACCATGAGTGGTCACACTAGTTATGTATCATCTGTGGCAATATCCAGTGATTCAGAGTTCATCGTATCGGGAACTGCAGATTATACGGTGAGACTATGGGACGTCAAGACAGGTACCTGTAAGACCATGAGTGGTCACACTAGTTATGTATCATCTGTGAATATATCCAGTGATTCAGAGTTCATCGTATCGGGAAGTGCAGATTAGACGGTGAGACTATGGGACGTCAAGACAGGTACCTGTAAGACCATGAGTGGTCACAGACATTATGTATTATCTGTGGCTATATCCAGTGATTCAGAGTTCATCGTATCGGGAAGTGGAGATTATACGGTGAGACTATGGGACGTCAAGACAGGTACCTGTAAGACCATGAGTGGTCACACTAGTTATGTATCATCTGTGAATATATCCAGTGATTCAGAGTTCATCGTATCGGGAACTGCAGATTATACGGTGAGACTATGGGACGTCAAGACAGGTACCTGTAAGACCATGAGTGTCCACACAGGTTATGTATATGCTGTGGCTATATCCAGTGATTTAGAGTTCATCGTATCGGGAACTGCAGATTATACGGTGAGACTATGGGACGTCAAGACAGGTACCTGTAAGACCATGAGTGGTCACACTAGTTATGTATCATCTGTGGCAATATCCAGTGATTCAGAGTTCATCGTATCGGGAACTGCAGATTATACGGTGAGACTATGGGACGTCAAGACAGGTACCTGTAAGACCATGAGTGGTCACACTAGTTGTGTATCATCTGTGAATATATCCAGTGATTCAGAGTTCATCGTATCGGGAAGTGCAGATTATACGGTGAGACTATGGGACGTCAAGACAGGTACCTGTAAGACCATGAGTGGTCACACTAGTTATGTATCATCTGTGAATATATCCAGTGATTCAGAGTTCATCGTATCGGGAAGTGGAGATTATACGGTGAGACTATGGGACGTCAAGACAGGTACCTGTAAGACCATGAGTGGTCACACTATTCATGTATGATCTGTGACAATATCCAGTGATTCAGAGTTCATCGTATCGGGAAGTGCAGATTATACGGTGAGACTATGGGACGTCAAGACAGGTACCTGTAAGACCATGAGTGGTCACACTAGTTATGTATCATCTGTGGCAATATCCAGTGATTCAGAGTTCATCGTATCGGGAACTGCAGATTATACGGTGAGACTATGGGACGTCAAGACAGGTACCTGTAAGACCATGAGTGGTCACACTAGTTATGTATCATCTGTGGCAATATCCAGTGATTCAGAGTTCATCGTATCGGGAACTGCAGATTATACGGTGAGACTATGGGACGTCAAGACAGGTACCTGTAAGACCATGAGTGGTCACACTAGTTATGTATCATCTGTGAATATATCCAGTGATTCAGAGTTCATCGTATCGGGAAGTGGAGATTATACGGTGAGACTATGGGACGTCAAGACAGGTACCTGTAAGACCATGAGTGGTCACACTAGTTGTGTATCATCTGTGGCTATATCCAGTGATTCAGAGTTCATCGTATCGGGAAGTGAGATTATACGGTGAGACTATGGGACGTCAAGACAGGTACCTGTAAGACCATGAGTGGTCACACTAGTTATGTATCATCTGTGGCTATATCCAGTGATTCAGAGTTCATCGTATCGGGAAGTGCAGATTATACGGTGAGACTATGGGACGTCAAGACAGGTACCTGTAAGACCATGAGTGGTCACACTAGTTATGTATTATCTGTGGCTATATCCAGTGATTCAGAGTTCATCGTATCGGGAAGTGCAGATTATACGGTGAGACTATCGGACGTCAAGACAGGTACCTGTAAGACCATGAGTGTTCACACTAGTTATGTATCATCTGTGAATATATCCAGTGATTCAGAGTTCATCGTATCGGGAAGTGCAGATTATACGGTGAGATTATGTGACGTCAAGACAGGTACCTGTAAGACCATGAGTGGTCACACTAGTTATGTATCATCTGTGGCAATATCCAGTGATTCAGAGTTCATCGTATCGGGAACTGCAGATTATACGGTGAGACTATGGGACGTCAAGACAGGTACCTGTAAGACCATGAGTGGTCACACTAGTTATGTATCATCTGTGAATATATCCAGTGATTCAGAGTTCATCGTATCGGGAAGTGGAGATTATACGGTGAGACTATGGGACGTCAAGACAGGTACCTGTAAGACCATGAGTGGTCACACTAGTTGTGTATCATCTGTGGCTATATCCAGTGATTCAGAGTTCATCGTATCGGGAAGTGGAGATTATACGGTGAGACTATGGGACGTCAAGACAGGTACCTGTAAGACCATGAGTGGTCACAGACATTATGTATTATCTGTGGCTATATCCAGTGATTCAGAGTTCATCGTATCGGGAAGTGCAGATTATACGGTGAGACTATCGGACGTCAAGACAGGTACCTGTAAGACCATGAGTGTTCACACTAGTTATGTATCATCTGTGAATATATCCAGTGATTCAGAGTTCATCGTATCGGGAAGTGCAGATTATACGGTGAGATTATGTGACGTCAAGACAGGTACCTGTAAGACCATGAGTGGTCACACTAGTTATGTATCATCTGTGGCAATATCCAGTGATTCAGAGTTCATCGTATCGGGAACTGCAGATTATACGGTGAGACTATGGGACGTCAAGACAGGTACCTGTAAGACCATGAGTGGTCACACTAGTTATGTATCATCTGTGGCAATATCCAGTGATTCAGAGTTCATCGTATCGGGAACTGCAGATTATACGGTGAGACTATGGGACGTCAAGACAGGTACCTGTAAGACCATGAGTGGTCACACTAGTTATGTATCATCTGTGAATATATCCAGTGATTCAGAGTTCATCGTATCGGGAAGTGCAGATTATACGGTGAGACTATGGGACGTCCAAGACAGGTACCTGTAAGACCATGAGTGGTCACACTAGTTATGTATCATCTGTGAATATATCCAGTGATTCTGAGTTCATCGTATCGGAAGTGGAGATTATACGGTGAGACTATGGGGACGTCAAGACAGGTACCTGTAAGACCATGAGTGGTCACACTATTCATGTATGATCTGTGAATATATCCAGTGATTCAGAGTTCATCGTATCGGGAAGTGCAGATTATACGGTGAGACTATGGGACGTCAAGACAGGTACCTGTAAGACCATGAGTGGTCACACTAGTTGTGTATCATCTGTGAATATTCCAGTGATTCAGAGTTCATCGTATCGGGAAGTGGAGATTATACGGTGAGACTATGGGACGTCAAGACAGGTACCTGTAAGACCATGAGTGGTCACACTAGTTATGTATCATCTGTGAATATATCCAGTGATTCAGAGTTCATCGTATCGGGAGTGGAGATTATACGGTGAGACTATGGGACGTCAAGACAGGTACCTGTAAGACCATGAGTGGTCACACTAGTTATGTATCATCTGTGGCAATATCCAGTGATTCAGAGTTCATCGTATCGGGAACTGCAGATTATACGTGAGACTATGGGACGTCAAGACAGGTACCTGTATGACCATGAGTGGTCACACTAGTTATGTATCTTCTGTGAATATATCCAGTGATTCTGAGTTCATCGTATCGGGAAGTGCAGATTATACGGGTGAGACTATGGACGTCAAGACAGGTACCTGTAAGACCATGAGTGGTCACACTAGTTATGTATCATCTGTGAATATATCCAGTGATTCAGAGTTCATCGTATCGGGAAGTGGAGATTATACGGTGAGACTATGGGACGTCAAGACAGGTACCTGTAAGACCATGAGTGGTCACACTAGTTATGTATCATCTGTGAATATATCCAGTGATTCAGAGTTCATCGTATCGGGAAGTGGAGATTATACGGTGAGACTATGGACGTCAAGACAGGTACCTGTAAGACCATGAGTGGTCACACTAGTTATGTATCATCTGTGAATATATCCAGTGATTCAGAGTTCATCGTATCGGGAAGTGGAGATTATACGGTGAGACTATGGGACGTCAAGACAGGTACCTGTAAGGACCATGAGTGGTCACACTAGTTTATGTATCATCTGTGAATATATCCAGTGATTCAGAGTTCATCGGATCGGGAACTGCAGATTATACGGTGAGACTATGGGACGTCAAGACAGGTACCTGTAAGACCATGAGTGGTCACACTAGTTATGTATCATCTGTGAATATTTCCAGTGATTCAGAGTTCATCGGATCGAAGTGGAGATTATACGGTGAGACTATGGGACGTCAAGACAGGTACCTGTAAGACCATGAGTGGTCACACTAGTTATGTATCATCTGTGGCAATATCCAGTGATTCAGAGTTCATCGTATCGGGAACTGCAGATTATACGGTGAGACTATGGGACGTCAAGACAGGTACCTGTAAGACCATGAGTGGTCACACTAGTTATGTATCATCTGTGGCAATATCCAGTGATTCAGAGTTCATCGTATCGGGAACTGCAGATTATACGGGAGACTATGGACGTCAAGACAGGTACCTGTAAGACCATGAGTGGTCACACTAGTTATGGTATCATCTGTGGCAATATCCAGTGATTCAGAGTTCATCGTATCGGGAACTGCAGATTATACGGTGAGACTATGGGACGTCAAGACAGTACCTGTAAGACCATGAGTGGTCACATCTAGTTATGTATCATCTGTGAATATATCCAGTGATTCAGAGTTCATCGTATCGGGAAGTGGAGATTATACGGTGAGACTATGGGACGTCAAGACAGTACCTGTAAGACCATGAGTGGTCACACTAGTTTGTGTATCATCTGTGGCTATATCCAGTGATTCAGAGTTCATCGTATCGGAAGTGAGATTAGACGGTGAGACTATGGGACGTCAAGACAGGTACCTGTATGACCATGAGTGGTCACACTAGTTATGTATCATCTGTGGCTATATCCAGTGATTCAGAGTTCATCGTAGTCGGGAAGTGCAGAGTGATACGGTGAGACTATGGGACGTCAAGACAGGTACCTGTAAGACCATGAGTGGTCACACTAGTTATGTATTATCTGTGGCTATATCCAGTGATTCAGAGTTCATCGTATCGGGAAGTGCAGATTATACGGTGAGACTATCGGACGTCAAGACAGGTACCTGTAAGACCATGAGTGTTCACACTAGTTATGTATCATCTGTGAATATATCCAGGGATTCAGAGTTCTTCGTAGCGGGAAGTGCAGATTATACGGTGAGATTATGTGACGTCAAGACAGGTACCTGTAAGACCATGAGTGGTCACACTAGTTATGTATCATCTGTGGCAATATCCAGTGATTCAGAGTTCATGCGTATCGGGAACTTGCAGATTATACGGTGAGACTATGGACGTCAAGACAGGTACCTGTAAGACCATGAGTGGTCGTATCGGGAACTGCAGATTATACGGTGAGACTATGGGACGTCAAGACAGGTACCTGTAAGACCATGAGTGGTCACACTAGTTATGTATCATCTGTGAATATATCCAGTGATTCAGAGTTCATCGGATCGGGAACTGCAGATTATACGGGTGAGACTATGGGACGTCAAGACAGGTACCTGTAAGACCATGAGTGGTCACACTAGTTATGTATCATCTGTGAATATATCCAGTGATTCAGAGTTCATCGTATCGGGAAGTGCATAGTTATACGGTGAGACTATCGGACGTCAAGACAGGTACCTGTAAGACCATGAGTGGTCACACTAGTTATGTATCATCTGTGGCAATATCCAGTGATTCAGAGTTCATCGTATCGGGAACTGCAGATTATACGGTGAGACTATGGGACGTCAAGACAGGTACCTGTAAGACCATGAGTGGTCACACTAGTTATGTATCATCTGTGGCAATATCCAGTGATTCAGAGTTCATCGTATCGGGAACTGCAGATTATACGGTGAGACTATGGGACGTCAAGACAGTACCTGTAAGACCATGAGTGGTCACACTAGTTATGTATCATCTGTGAATATATCCTTGAGTCAGAGTTCATCGTATCGGGAAGTGGAGATTATACGGTGAGACTATGGGACGTCAAGACAGGTACCTGTAAGACCATGAGTGGTCACACTAGTTGTGTATCATCTGTGGCTATATCCAGTGATTCAGAGTTCATCGTATCGGGAAGGTGGAGATTATACGGTGAGACTATGGGACGTCAAGACAGGTACCTGTAAGACCATGAGTGGTCACACTAGTTATGTATCATCTGTGGCTATATCCAGTGATTCAGAGTTCATCGTATCGGGAAGTGCAGATTATACGGTGAGACTATGGGACGTCAAGACAGGTACCTGTAAGACCATGAGTGGTCACACTAGTTATTGTATTATCTGTGGCTATATCCAGTGATTCAGAGTTCATCGTATCGGGAAGTGCAGATTATACGGTGAGACTATCGGACGTCAAGACAGGTACCTGTAAGACCATGAGTGTTCACACTATTATGTATCATCTGTGAATATATCCAGTGATTCAGAGTTCATCGTATCGGGAAGTGCAGATTATACGGTGAGATTATGTACGTCAAGACAGGTACCTGTAAGACCATGAGTGGTCACACTAGTTATGTATCATCTGTGGCAATATCCAGTGATTCAGAGTTCATCGTATCGGGAACTGCAGATTATACGGTGAGACTATGGGACGTCAAGACAGGTACCTGTAAGACCATGAGTGGTCACACTAGTTAGGTATCATCTGTGGCAATATCCAGTGATTCAGAGTTCATCGTATCGGGAACTGCAGATTATACGGTGAGACTAGGGGACGTCAAGACAGGTACCTGTAAGACCTTGAGTGGTCACTCTAGTTATGTATCATCTGTGAAGATATCCAGTGATTCAGAGTTCATCGTATCGGGAAGTGCAGATTAGACGGTGAGACTATGGGACGGCAAGACAGGTACCTGTAAGGACCATGAGTGGTCACAGACATTATGTATTATCTGTGGCTATATCCAGTGATTCAGGAGTTCATCGTATCGGGAAGTGCAGATTAGACGGTGAGACTATCGGACGTCAAGACAGGTACCTGTAAGACCATGAGTGTTCACACTAGTTATGTATCATCTGTGAATATATCCAGTGATTCAGAGTTCATCGTATCGGGAACTGCAGATTATACGGTGAGACTATGGGACGTCAAGACAGGTACCTGTAAGACCATGAGTGGTCACACTAGTTATGTATCATCTGTGGCAATATCCAGTGATTCAGAGTTCATCGGTATCGGGAACTGCAGATTATACGGTGAGACTATGGGGACGTCAAGACAGGTACCTGTAAGACCATGAGTGGTCACACTAGTTATGTATCATCTGTGAATATATCCAGTGATTCAGAGTTCATCGTATCGGGAAGTGCAGATTATACGGTGAGACTATGGGACGTCAAGACAGGTACCTGGTAAGACCTGGAGTGTCCACACAGGTTATGTATATGGCTGTGGCTATATCCAGTGATTCAGAGTTCTTCGTATCGGGAACTGCAGATTATACGGTGAGACTATGGGACGTCAAGACAGGTACCTGTAAGACCATGAGTGGTCACACTAGTTAGGTAGCATCTGTGAATATATCCAGTGATTCAGAGTTCATCGGATCGGGAAGTGGAGATTATACGGTGAGACTATGGGACGTCAAGACAGGTACCTGTAAGACCATGAGTGGTCACACTAGTTGTGTATTATCTGTGGCTATATACAGTGATTCAGAGTTCATCGTATCGGAAGTGGAGATTATACGGTGAGACTATGGGACGTCAAGACAGGTACCTGTAAGACCATGAGTGGTCACACTAGTTATGTAGCATCTGTGAATATATCCAGTGATTCAGAGTTCATCGTATCGGGAAGTGCAGATTATACGGTGAGACTATGGGGACGTCAAGACAGGTACCTGTAAGACCTGGAGTGGTCACACTAGTTGTGTATTATCTGTGGCTATATACAGTGATTCAGAGTTCATCGTATCGGGAAGTGGAGATTATACGGTGAGACTATGGGACGTCAAGACAGGTACCTGTAAGACCATGAGTGGTCACACTAGTTATGTATCATCTGTGAATATATCCAGTGATTCAGAGTTCATCGTATCGGGAAGTGCAGATTATACGGTGAGACTATGGGACGTCAAGACAGGTACCTGTAAGACCATGAGTGGTCACACTAGTTATGTATCATCTGTGAATATATCCAGTGAGTCAGAGTTCATCGTATCGGGAAGTGCAGATTATACGGTGAGACTATGGGACGTCAAGACAGGTACCTGTAAGACCATGAGTGGTCACACTAGTTATGTATCATCTGTGAATATATTCCAGTGATTCAGAGGTCATCGTATCGGGAAGTGGAGATTATACGATGAGACTATGGGACGTCAAGACAGGTACCGTGTAAGACCATGAGTGGTCACACTAGTTGTGTATATGCTGTGGCTATATCCAGTGATTCAGAGTTCATCGTATCGAGAAGTGCAGATTAGACGGTGAGACTATGGGACGTCAAGACAGGTACCTGTAAGACCATGAGGTGGGTCACACTAGTTATGTATCACAGATGATACATAACTAGTGTGACCACTCATGGTCTTACAGGTACCTGTCTTGACGTCCCATAGTCTCACCGTCCTAATCTGCACTTCTCGATACGATGAACTCTGAATCACTGGATATAGCCACAGCATATACACAACTAGTGTGACCACTCATGTCTTACAGGTACCTGTCTTGACGTCCCATAGTCTCATCGTATAATCTCCACTTCCCGATACGATGAACTCTGAATCACTGGATATATTCACAGATGATACATAACTAGTGTGACCACTCATGGTCTTACAGGTACCTGTTCTTGACGTCCCATAGTCTCACCGTATAATCTGCACTTCCCGATACGATGAACTCTGAATCACTGGATATATTCACAGATGATACATAACTAGTGTGACCACTCATGGTCTTACAGGTACCTGTCTTGACGTCCCAGAGTCTCACCGTATAATCTGCACTTCCCGATACGATGAACTCTGAATCACTGGATATATTCACAGATGATACATAACTAGTGTGACCACTCATGGTCTTACAGGTACCTGTCTTGACGTCCCATAGTCTCACCGTATAATCTCCACTTCCCGATACGATGAACTCTGAATCACTGTATATAGCCACAGATAATACACAACTAGTGTGACCACTCATGGTCTTACAGGTACCTGTCTTGACGTCCCATAGTCTCACCGTATAATCTGCACTTCCCGATACGATGAACTCTGAATCACTGGATATATTCACAGATGATACATAACTAGTGTGACCACTCATGGTCTTACAGGTACCTGTCTTGACGTCCCATAGTCTCACCGTATAATCTCCACTTCCCGATACGATGAACTCTGAATCACTGTATATAGCCACAGATAATACACAACTAGTGTGACCACTCATGGTCTTACAGGTACCTGTCTTGACGTCCCATAGTCTCACCGTATAATCTCCACTTCCCGATACGATGAACTCTGAATCACTGGATATATTCACAGATGATACATAACTAGTGTGACCACTCATGGTCTTACAGGTACCTGTCTTGACGTCCCATAGTCTCACCGTATAATCTGCAGTTCCCGATACGATGAACTCTGAATCACTGGATATAGCCACAGCATATACATAACCTGTGTGGACACTCATGGTCTTACAGGTACCTGTCTTGACGTCCCATAGTCTCACCGTATAATCTGCACTTCCCGATACGATGAACTCTGAATCACTGGATATATTCACAGATGATACATTACTAGTGTGACCACTCATGGTCTTACAGGTACCTGTCTTGACGTCCCATAGTCTCACCGTATAATCTGCAGTTTCCCGATACGATGAACTCTGAATCACTGGATATTGCCACAGATGATACATAACTAGTGTGACCACTCATGGTCTTACAGGTACCTGTCTTGACGTCCCATAGTCTCACCGTATAATCTGCAGTTCCCGATACGATGAACTCTGAATCACTGGATATATTCACAGATGATACATAACTAGTGTGAACACTCATGGTCTTACAGGTACCTGTCTTGACGTCCGATAGCTCACCGTATAATCTGCACTTCCCGATACGATGAACTCTGAATCACTGGATATAGCCACAGATAATACATAATGTCTGTGACCACTCATGGTCTTACAGGTACCTGTCTTGACGTCCCATAGTCTCACCGTCTAATCTGCACTTCCCGATACGATGAACTCTGAATCACTGGATATATTCACAGATGATACATAACTAGTGTGACCACTCATGGTCTTACAGGTACCTGTCTTGACGTCCCATAGTCTCACCGTATAATCTGCAGTTCCCGATACGATGAACTCTGAATCACTGGATATTGCCACAGATGATACATAACTAGTGTGACCACTCATGGTCTTACAGGTACCTGTCTTGACGTCCCATAGTCTCACCGTATAATCTGCAGTTCCCGATACGATGAACTCTGAATCACTGGATATTGCCACAGATGATACATAACTAGTGTGACCACTCATGGTCTTACAGGTACCTGTCTTGACGTCACATAATCTCACCGTATAATCTGCACTTCCCGATACGATGAACTCTGAATCACTGGATATATTCACAGATGATACTTAACTAGTGTGAACACTCATGGTCTTACAGGTACCTGTCTTGACGTCCGATAGTCTCACCGTATAATCTGCACTTCCCGATACGATGAACTCTGAATCACTGGATATAGCCACAGATAATACATAACTAGTGTGACCACTCATGGTCTTACAGGTACCTGTCTTGACGTCCCATAGTCTCACCGTATAATCTGCACTTCCCGATACGATGAACTCTGAATCACTGGATATAGCCACAGAGGATACATAACTAGTGTGACCACTCATGGTCTTACAGGTACCTGTCTTGACGTCCCATAGTCTCACCGTATAATCTCACTTCCCGATACGATGAACTCTGAATCACTGGATATAGCCACAGATGATACACAACTAGTGTGACCACTCATGGTCTTACAGGTACCTGTCTTGACGTCCCATAGTCTCACCGTATAATCTCCACTTCCCGATACGATGAACTCTGAATCACTGGATATATTCACAGATGATACATAACTAGTGTGACCACTCATGGTCTTACAGGTACCTGTCTTGACGTCCCATAGTCTCACCGTATAATCTGCAGTTCCCGATACGATGAACTCTGAATCACTGGATATTGCCACAGATGATACATAACTAGTGTGACCACTCATGGTCTTACAGGTACCTGTCTTGACGTCCCATAGTCTCACCGTATAATCTGCAGTTCCCGATACGATGAACTCTGAATCACTGGATATTGCCACAGATGATACATAACTAGTGTGACCACTCATGGTCTTACAGGTACCTGTCTTGACGTCCGATAGTCTCACCGTATAATCTGCACTTCCCGATACGATGAACTCTGAATCACTGGATATATTCACAGATGATACATAACTAGTGTGACCACTCATGGTCTTACAGGTACCTGTCTTGACGTCCCATAGTCTCACCGTATAATCTGCAGTTCCCGATACGATGAACTCTGAATCACTGGATATATTCACAGATGATACATAACTAGTGTGACCACTCATGGTCTTACAGGTACCTGTCTTGACGTCCCATAGTCTCACCGTATAATCTGCAGTTCCCGATACGATGAACTCTGAATCACTGGATATTGCCACAGATGATACATAACTAGTGTGACCACTCATGGTCTTACAGGTACCTGTCTTGACGTCCCATAGTCTCACCGTATAATCTGCAGTTCCCGATACGATGAACTCTGAATCACTGGATATTGCCACAGATGATACATAACTAGTGTGACCACTCATGGTCTTACAGGTACCTGTCTTGACGTCACATAATCTCACCGTATAATCTGCACTTCCCGATACGATGAACTCTGAATCACTGGATATATTCACAGATGATACATAACTAGTGTGAACACTCATGGTCTTACAGGTACCTGTCTTGACGTCCGATAGTCTCACCGTATAATCTGCACGTCCCGATACGATGAACTCTGAATCACTGGATATAGCCACAGATAATACATAACTAGTGTGACCACTCATGGTCTTACAGGTACCTGTCTTGACGTCCCATAGTCTCACCGTATAATCTGCACTTCCCGATACGATGAACTCTGAATCACTGGATATAGCCACAGATGATACATAACTAGTGTGACCACTCATGGTCTTACAGGTACCTGTCTTGACGTCCCCATAGTCTCACCGTATAATCTCACTTCCCGATACGATGAACTCTGAATCACTGGATATAGCCACAGATGATACACAACTAGTGTGACCACTCATGGTCTTACAGGTACCTGTCTTGACGTCCCATAGTCTCACCGTATAATCTCCACTTCCCGATACGATGAACTCTGAATCACTGGATATATTCACAGATGATACATAACTAGTGTGACCACTCATGGTCTTACAGGTACCTGTCCTTGACGTCCCATAGTCGCACCGTATAATCTGCAGTTCCCGATACGATGAACTCTGAATCACTGGATATTGCCACAGATGATACATAACTAGTGTGACCACTCATGGTCTTACAGGTACCTGTCTTGACGTCCCATAGTCTCACCGTATAAGCTGCAGTTCCCGATACGATGATCTCTGAATCACTGGATATTGCCACAGATGATACATAACTAGTGTGACCACTCATGGTCTTACAGGTACCTGTCTTGACGTCCCATAGTCTCACCGTATAATCTGCAGTTCCCGATACGATGAACTCTGAATCACTGGATATTGCCACAGATGATACATAACTAGTGTGACCACTCATGGTCTTACAGGTACCTGTCTTGACGTCCCTTAGTCTCACCGTATAATCTCCACTTCCCGATACGATGAACTCTGAATCACTGATATATTCACAGATGATACATAACTAGTGTGACCACTCATGGTCTTACAGGTACCTGTCTTGACGTCCCATAGTCTCACCGTATAATCTGCAGTTCCCGATACGATGAACTCTGAATCACTGGATATATTCACAGATGATACATAACTAGTGTGACCACTCATGGTCTTACAGGTACCTGTCTTGACGTCCCATAGTCTCACCGTATAATCTCCACTTCCCGATACGATGAACTCTGAATCACTGGATATATTCACAGATGATACATAACTAGTGTGACCACTCATGGTCTTACAGGTACCTGTCTTGACGTCCCATAGTCTCACCGTATAATCTCCACTTCCCGATACGATGAACTCTGAATCACTGGATATATTCACAGATGATACATAACTAGTGTGACCACTCATGGTCTTACAGGTACCTGTCTTGACGTCCCATAGTCTCACCGTATAATCTCCACTTCCCGATACGATGAACTCTGAATCACTGGATATATTCACAGATGATACATAACTAGTGTGACCACTCATGGTCTTACAGGTACCTGTCTTGACGTCCCATAGTCTCACCGTATAATCTGCACTTCCCGATACGATGAACTCTGAATCACTGGATATATTCACAGATGATACATAACTAGTGTGACCACTCATGGTCTTACAGGTACCTGTCTTGACGTCCCATAGTCTCACCGTATAATCTGCAGTTCCCGATACGATGAACTCTGAATCACTGGATATTGCCACAGATGATACATAACTAGTGTGACCACTCATGGTCTTACAGGTACCTGTCTTGACGTCCCATAGTCTCACCGTATAATCTCCACTTCCCGATACGATGAACTCTGAATCACTGGATATATTCACAGATGGATACATAACTAGTGTGACCACTCATGGTCTTACAGGTACCTGTCTTGACGTCCCATAGTCTCACCGTATATCTCCACTTCCCGATACGATGAACTCTGAATCACTGGATATATTCACAGATGATACACAACTAGTGTGACCACTCATGGTCTTACAGGTACCTGTCTTGACGTCCCATAGTCTCACCGTATAATCTGCACTTCCCGATACGATGAACTCTGAATCACTGGATATATTCACAGATCATACATGAATAGTGGTGACCACTCATGGTCTTACAGGTACCTGTCTTGACGTCCCATAGTCTCACCGTATAATCTCCACTTCCCGATTACGATGAACTCTGAATCACTGGATATATTCACAGATGATACATAACTAGTGTGACCACTCATGGTCTTACAGGTACCTGTCTTGACGTCCCATAGTCTCACCGTATAATCTGCACTTCCCGATACGATGAACTCTGAATCACTGGATATATTCACAGATGATACATAACTAGTGTGACCACTCATGGTCTTACAGGTACCTGTCTTGACGTCCCATAGTCTCACCGTATAAGCTGCAGTTCCCGATACGATGAACTCTGAATCACTGGATATTGCCACAGATGATACATAACTAGTGTGACCACTCATGGTCTTACAGGTACCTGTCTTGACGTCCCATAGTCTCACCGTATAATCTGCAGTTCCCGATACGATGAACTCTGAATCACTGGATATTGCCACAGATGATACATAACTAGTGTGACCACTCATGGTCTTACAGGTACCTGTCTTGACGTCACATAATCTCACCGTATAATCGCACTTCCCGATACGATGAACTCTGAATCACTGATATATTCACAGATGATACATACTAGTGTGAACACTCATGGTCTTACAGGGTACCTGTCTTGACGTCCGATAGTCTCACCGTATAATCTGCACTTCCCGATACGATGAACTCTGAATCACTGGATATAGCCACAGATAATACATAATGTCTGTGACCACTCATGGTCTTACAGGTACCTGTCTTGACGTCCCATAGTCTCACCGTATAATCTCCACTTCCCGATACGATGAACTCTGAATCACTGGATATAGCCACAGATGATACACAACTAGTGTGACCACTCATGGTCTTACAGGTACCTGTCTTGACGTCCCATAGTCTCACCGTATAATCTCCACTTCCCGATACGATGAACTCTGAATCACTGGATATATTCACAGATGATACATAACTAGTGTGACCACTCATGGTCTTACAGGTACCTGTCTTGACGTCCCATAGTCTCACCGTATAATCTGCAGTCCCGATACGATGAACTCTGAATCACTGGATATTGCCACAGATGATACATAACTAGTGTGACCACTCATGGTCTTACAGGTACCTGTCTTGACGTCACATAATCTCACCGTATAATCTGCACTTCCCGATACGATGAACTCTGAATCACTGGATATAGTCACAGATGATACATAACTAGTGTGAACACTCATGGTCTTACAGGTACCTGTCTTGACGTCCGATAGTCTCACCGTATAATCTGCACTTCCCGATACGATGAACTCTGAATCACTGGATATAGCCACAGATAATACATAACTAGTGTGACCACTCATGGTCTTACAGGTACCTGTCTTGACGTCCCATAGTCTCACCGTATTATCTGCACTTCCCGATACGATGAACTCTGAATCACTGGATATAGCCACAGATGATACATAACTAGTGTGACCACTCATGGTCTTACAGGTACCTGTCTTGACGTCCCATAGTCTCACCGTATAATCTCACTTCCCGATACGATGAACTCTGAATCACTGGATATAGCCACAGATGATACACAACTAGTGTGACCACTCATGGTCTTACAGGTACCTGTCTTGACGTCCCATAGTCTCACCGTATAATCTCCACTTCCCGATACGATGAACTCTGAATCACTGGATATATTCACAGATGATACATAACTAGTGTGACCACTCATGGTCTTACAGGTACCTGTCTTGACGTCCCATAGTCTCACCGTATAATCTGCAGTTCCCGATACGATGAACTCTGAATCACTGGATATTGCCACAGATGATACATAACTAGTGTGACCACTCATGGTCTTACAGGTACCTGTCTTGACGTCCCATAGTCTCACCGTATAATCTGCAGTTCCCGATACGATGAACTCTGAATCACTGGATATTGCCACAGATGATACATAACTAGTGTGACCACTCATGGTCTTACAGGTACCTGTCTTGACGTCCCATAGTCGCACCGTATAATCTGCACTTCCCGATACGATGAACTCTGAATCACTGATATTGTCACAGATCATACATGAATAGTTGTGACCACTCATGGTCCTTACAGGTACCTGTCTTGACGTCCCATAGTCTCACCGTATAATCTCCACTTCCCGATACGATGAACTCTGAATCACTGGATATATTCACAGATGATACATAACTAGTGTGACCACTCATGGTCTTACAGGTACCTGTCTTGACGTCCCATAGTCTCACGTATAATCTGCACTTCCCGATACGGATGATACTCTGAATCACTGGATATATTCACAGATGATACACAACTAGTGTGACCACTCATGGTCTTACAGGTACCTGTCTTGACGTCCCATAGTCTCACCGTATAATCTGCAGTTCCCGATACGATGAACTCTGAATCACTGGATATTGCCACAGATGATACAGTAACTAGTGTGACCACTCATGGTCTTACAGGTACCTGTCTTGACGTCCCATAGTCTCACCGGATAATCTGCAGTTCCCGATACGATGAACTCTAAATCACTGGATATAGCCACAGCATATACATAACCTGTGTGGACACTCATGGTCTTACAGGTACCTGTCTTGACGTCCCATAGTCTCACCGTATAATCTGCAGTTCCCGATACGATGAACTCTGAATCACTGGATATATTCACAGATGATACATAACTAGTGTGACCACTCATGGTCTTACAGGTACCTGTCTTGACGTCCCATAGTCTCACCGTATAATCTCCACTTCCCGATACGATGAACTCTGAATCACTGGATATAGCCACAGATAATACATAATGTCTGTGACCACTCATGGTCTTACAGGTACCTGTCTTGGACGTCCCATAGTCTCACCGTCTAATCTGCACTTCCCGATACGATGAACTCTGAATCACTGGATATATTCACAGATGATACATAACTAGTGTGACCACTCATGGTCTTACAGGTACCTGTCTTGACGTCCCATAGTCTCACCGTATAATCTGCAGTTCCCGATACGATGAACTCTGAATCACTGGATATTGCCACAGATGATACATAACTAGTGTGACCACTCATGGTCTTACAGGTACCTGTCTTGACGGCCCATAGTCTCACCGTATAATCTGCAGTTCCCGATACGATGAACTCTGAATCACTGGATATTGCCACAGATGATACATAACTAGTGTGACCACTCATGGTCTTACAGGTACCTGTCTTGACGTCACATAATCTCACCGTATAATCTGCACTTCCCGATACGATGAACTCTGAATCACTGGATATATTCACAGATGATACATAACTAGTGTGAACACTCATGGTCTTACAGGTACCTGTCTTGACGTCCGATAGGTCTCACCGGTATAATCTGCACTTCCCGATACGATGAACTCTGAATCACTGGATATAGCCACAGATAATACATAACTAGTGTGACCACTCATGGTCTTACAGGTACCTGTCTTGACGTCCCATAGTCTCACCGTATAATCTGCACTTCCCGATACGATGAACTCTGATTCACTGGATATAGCCACAGATGATACATAACTAGTGTGACCACTCATGTCTTACAGGTACCTGTCTTGACGTCCCATAGTCTCACCGTATAATCTCCACTTCCCGATACGATGAACTCTGAATCACTGGATATAGCCACAGATGATACACAACTAGTGGACCACTCATGGTCTTACAGGTACCTGTCCTTGACGTCCCATAGTCTCACCGTAGAATCTGCACTTCCCGATACGATGAACTCTGAATCACTGGATATAGCCACAGATGATACATAACTAGTGTGACCACTCATGGTCTTACAGGTACCTGTCTTGACGTCCCATAGTCTCACCGTATAATCTCCACTTCCCGATACGATGAACTCTGAATCACTGGATATAGCCACAGATGATACACAACTAGTGTGACCACTCATGGTCTTACAGGTACCTGTCTTGTCGTCCCATAGTCTCACCGTATAATCTCCACTTCCCGATACGATGAACTCTGAATCACTGGATATATTCACAGATGATACATAACTAGTGTGACCACTCATGGTCTTACAGGTACCTGTCTTGACGTCCCATAGTCTCACCGTATAATCTGCACTTCCCGATACGATGAACTCTGAATCACTGGATATAGCCACAGATGATACACAACTAGTGTGACCACTCATGGTCTTACAGGTACCTGTCTTGACGTCCCTTAGTCTCACCGTATAATCTCCACTTCCCGATACGATGAACTCTGAATCACTGGATATAGCCACAGATGATACACAACTAGTGTGACCACTCATGGTCTTACAGGTACCTGTCTTGACGTCCCTTAGTCTCACCGTATAATCTCCACTTCCCGATACGATGAACTCTGAATCACTGGATATATTCACAGATGATACATAACTAGTGTGACCACTCATGGTCTTACAGGTACCTGTCTTGACGTCCCATAGTCTCACCGTATAATCTGCACTTCCCGATACGATGAACTCTGAATCACTGGATATATTCACAGATGATACACAACTAGTGTGACCACTCATGGTCTTACAGGGTACCTGTCTTGACGTCCCATAGTCTCACCGTATAATCTGCACTTCCCGATACGATGAACTCTGAATCACTGGATATAGCCACAGATAATACATAACTAGTGTGACCACTCATGGTCTTACAGGGTACCTGTCTTGACGTCCCATAGGTCTCACCGTATAATCTCCACTTCCGATACGATGAACTCTGAATCACTGGATATATTCACAGATGATACATGAATAGTGTGACCACTCATGGTCTTACAGGTACCTGTCTTGACGTCCCATAGTCTCACCGTCTTATCTCAACATCCCGATACGATGAACTCTGAATCACTGGATATAGCCACAGATAATACATAATCAGTGATACCACTCATGGTCTTACAGGTACCTGTCTTGACGTCCCATAGTCTCACCGTATAATCTCCACTTCCCGTTACGATGAACTCTGAATCACTGGATATATTCACAGATGATACATAACTAGTGTGACCACTCATGGTCTTACAGGTACCTGTCTTGACGTCCCTCAGTCTCACCGTATATTCTCCACTTCCCGATACGATGAACTCTGAATCACTGGATATATTCACAGATGATACATAACTAGTGTGACCACTCATGGTCTTACAGGTACCTGTCTTGACGTCCCATAGTCTCACCGTATAATCTGCACTTCCCGATACGATGAACTCTGAATCACTGGATAGATTCACAGATGATACATAACTAGTGTGACCACTCATGGTCTTACAGGTACCTGTCTTGACGTCCCATAGTCTCACCGTATAATCTGCAGTTCCCGATACGATGAACTCTGAATCACTGGATATATTCACAGATGATACATAACTAGTGTGACCACTCATGGTCTTACAGGTACCTGTCTTGACGTCCCATAGTCTCACCGTATAATCTCCAATTCCCGATACGATGAACTCTAAATCACTGGATATATTCACAGATGATACATAATGTCTGTGACCACTCATGGTCTTACAGGTACCTGTCTTGACGTCCCATAGTCTCACCGTCTAATCTGCACTTCCCGATACGATGAACTCTGAATCACTGGATATATTCACAGATGATACAAAACTAGTGTGACCACTCATGGTCTTACAGGTACCTGTCTTGACGTCCCATAGTCTCACCGTATAATCTGCAGTTCCCGATACGATGAACTCTGAATCACTGGATATTGCCACAGATGATACATAACTAGTGTGACCACTCATGGTCTTACAGGTACCTGTCTTGACGTCCCATAGTCTCACCGTATAATCTGCAGTTCCCGATACGATGAACTCTGAATCACTGGATATTGCCACAGATGATACATAACTAGTGTGACCACTCATGGTCTTACAGGTACCTGTCTTGACGTCACATAATCTCACCGTATAATCTGCACTTCCCGATACGATGAACTCTGAATCACTGGATATATTCACAGATGATACATAACTAGTGTGAACACTCATGGTCTTACAGGTACCTGTCTTGACGTCCGATAGTCTCACCGTATAATCTGCACTTCCCGATACGATGAACTCTGATTCACTGGATATAGCCACAGATAATACATAACTAGTGTGACCACTCATGGTCTTACAGGTACCTGTCTTGACGTCCCCATAGTCTCACCGTATAATCTGCACTTCCCGATACGATGAACTCTGAATCACTGGATATAGCCACAGATGATACATATCTAGTGTGACCACTCATGGTCCTTACAGGTACCTGTCTTGGACGTCCCATAGTCTCACCGTATAATCTCCACTTCCCGATACGATGAACTCTGAATCACTGGATATAGCCACAGATGATACACAACTAGTGTGACCACTCATGGTCTTACAGGTACCTGTCTTGACGTCCCATAGTCTCACCGTATAATCTGCACTTCCCGATACGATGAACTCTGAATCACTGGATATAGCCACAGATGATACATAACTAGTGTGACCACTCATGGTCTTACAGGTACCTGTCTTGACGTCCCATAGTCTCACCGTATAATCTCCACTTCCCGATACGATGAACTCTGAATCACTGGATATAGCCACAGATGATACACAACTAGTGTGACCACTCATGGTCTTACAGGTACCTGTCTTGACGTCCCATAGTCTCACCGTATAATCTCCACTTCCCGATACGATGAACTCTGAATCACTGGATATATTCACAGATGATACATAACTAGTGTGACCACTCATGGTCTTACAGGTACCTGTCTTGACGTCCCATAGGTCTCACCGTATAATCTGCACTTCCCGATACGATGAACTCTGAATCACTGGATATAGCCACAGATGATACACAACTAGTGTGACCACTCATGGTCTTACAGGTACCTGTCTTGACGTCCCATAGTCCTCACCGTATAATCTCCACTTCCCGATACGATGAACTCTGAATCACTGGATATAGCCACAGATGATACACAACTAGTGTGACCACTCATGGTCTTACAGGTACCTGTCTTGACGTCCCATAGTCTCACCGTATAATCTCCACTTCCCGATACGATGAACTCTGAATCACTGGATATATTCACAGATGATACATAACTAGTGTGACCACTCATGGTCTTACAGGTACCTGTCTTGACGTCCCATAGTCTCACCGTATAATCTGCACTTCCCGATACGATGAACTCTGAATCACTGATATATTCACAGATGATACACAACTAGTGTGACCACTCATGGTCTTACAGGTACCTGTCTTGACGTCCATAGTCTCACCGAATAATCTGCACTTCCCGATACGATGAACTCTGAATCACTGGATATAGCCACAGATAATACATAACTAGTGTGACCACTCATGGTCTTACAGGTACCTGTCTTGACGTCCCTTAGTCTCACCGTATAATCTCCACTTCCCGATACGATGAACTCTGAATCACTGGTTATATTCACAGATGATACATGAATAGTGTGACCACTCATGGTCTTACAGGTACCTGTCTTGACGTCCCATAGTCTCACCGTCTTAGCTCAACATCCCGATACGATGAACTCTGAATCACTGGATATAGCCACAGATAATACATAATCAGTGATACCACTCATGGTCTTACAGGTACCTGTCTGACGTCCCATAGTCTCACCGTATAATCTCCACGTCCCGATACGATGAACTCTGAATCACTGGATATATGCACAGATGATACATAACTAGTGTGACCACTCATGGTCTTACAGGTACCTGTCTTGACGTCCCTCAGTCTCACCGTATAATCTCCACTTCCCGAGACGATGAACTCTGAATCACTGGATATATTCACAGATGATACATAACTAGTGTGACCACTCATGGTCTTACAGGTACCTGTCTTGACGTCCCATAGTCTCACCGTATAATCTGCACTTCCCGATACGATGAACTCTGAATCACTGGATATTCACAGATGATACATAACTAGTGTGACCACTCATGGTCTTACAGGTACCTGTCTTGACGTCCCATAGTCTCACCGTCTAATCTGCAGTTCCCGATACGATGAACTCTGAATCACTGGATATATTCACAGATGATACATAACTAGTGTGACCACTCATGTCTTACAGGTACCTGTCTTGACGTCCCATAGTCTCACCGTATTAATCTCCACTTCCCGATACGATGAACTCTAAATCACTGGATATATTCACAGATGATACATATGTCTGGTGACCACTCATGGTCTTACAGGTACCTGTCTTGACGTCCCATAGTCTCACCGTCTAATCTGCACTTCCCGATACGATGAACTCTGAATCACTGGATATATTCACAGATGATACAAAACTAGGTGTGACCACTCATGGTCTTACAGGTACCTGTCTTGACGTCCCATAGTCTCACCGTATAATCTGCAGTTCCCGATACGATGAACTCTGAATCACTGGATATTGCCACAGATGATACATAACTAGTGTGACCACTCATGGTCTTACAGGTACCTGTCTTGACGTCCCATAGTCTCTCCGTATAATCTGCAGTTCCCGATACGATGAACTCTGAATCACTGGATATTGCCACAGATGATACATAACTAGTGTGACCACTCATGGTCTTACAGGTACCTGTCTTGACGTCACATAATCTCACCGTATATCTGCACTTCCCGATACG
>CAMPDV010004794.1:0-29285 GCA_946699065.1 Loxodes magnus
CAAAAATTTATTAACTAAAGATTATTAAAGCACTTTATCAATTTTTCTTATATAAAGAAAGATTAAGAAGTTGGTTTAGACATGCTTAAATTTCAATAATTTTATATAGGTAGTATATTAAAATAAGCTATATTATGTATTTTTCTACTAAAATATGATAGAATTAAGCGAGAAACTTAAAACCTTAAGTTTAAGTTTTTTGTATAAAATTTCAATAAAATGGACCAAAAATAAAAGTATATTATTAATATTTAATTTTTACTATAAATGTATATTAAGTTAATATTCAAGAGCAAAGTTATTATATAAGTCTCATCACAATTTTTCCTTATTATTATTCAATTATTTTTTGAATTATATATTAATTGTAAAGAAACATGAATTAATAAGAGCCTCCGTAGCTCAATAGGTTAGAGCGTTTGGCTGTTAACCAAAAGGTCGGTGGTTCAAGTCCACCCGGTGGCGTTTTTTATATTTTTAGTTTACTTATTATTAAATAATAAGACTGAAAAAGCCTCCACGCGGGCTCGAACCACGGACCTTTCGCTTACTAAGCGAATGCTCTGCCAACTGAGCCATAGAGGCTTATAATTTAGAGTATTAAATTTATATGAATACTTTCAAATAAAAGCTAGTTAGTACTATTTTTTATTTTATATACAACTATAAAAATCTATTTATCTTCATATTTACCTAAAAATAATTAATTAAAAAGATTATGACTTTACTTTAAGATAATACATTCATTAGATTAATATTAATGTATGATATTGAAGTAACTTAATTTAAATTAAGCACATATATAGATTTTAAAGGAATTAAAAAATAGTAAATTAGTATTTTATATCTTTATCTAAAATTATTAACATTTTTAATTTTTTTCTTATATTTTTTTAATTTAAAAAATGTTATTAAGTATGCTTTTTAGAAAAATCACAAAATATAAGCTTAAATAATTAAGGTAAAAACTTTTTATAATAATAAACTCAAGACTAAAGCTAAATGATTGCATAGCATTATTAGCTTTGAATTATCTAAATGATTATTACATAAAGATAAATAAAAAAATAATTAAATTTATTTAAGTTATTTACATAAACCTAAGAAAGGAATTTAATATATTTCTTATATTTTGATAAAAGAATTATTTATTTCTCTTATTTAGTCTCAGATTTTTTCTAATTTTTTTAATTAAACAAATAAAAATAATTATTGTAGATATCTTTATTTAAAAAATTATAAGCATCTAGATAAAGCTTTTACATTTTTCTAGCTTACCTCTTACTTTAACCAGAATTTATATATTTTAATTTTCCATCATAACTTATAAAATAAAATAAATAGATTTATATTTTTTACTTTAATTAATAAATTTATAATTTCTATGATCCACTACAATCCAATCTCATTTGATTATTGAAAAGATAATCAAAATCTCTCTTAAAAATTATTTTAATCTAATAAGCTTATTAAATCTTAAAGAAATAAAATAAATTAGGATTACACACTTTCCATTTAAGTTAGCGCTAAAAAAATTATTAAACTATTTTTAACTTTAGGTTACTTTCCTTATGAATTTATTGTGGTGTAAATCAGAATAGTTGCTAAAATAATAAAATTTTCTTTTTATGCTTTAATTCCTTTTAATTTAAAAAATTCTATTTTTTATTTAAAGTTTTTGTTATTATGCTATTTATGCAGTTTTCTCCCTTTATGGTTTGTTTCTAAATTTCCAATATATATTTAATGTCAATCTGCTTTAGCAATTTTTTAAAGTAGCTCATTTGCCTATATTTTTAAATTTTCTTCGATCTTCGATTTTCAACAATTTTCAAATATATTTTATAAAATACTATCTTCCAACTAAAATATTTTTCCACTTGCCTCTATAACTTGCTAATATAAGTTTTTTTTTATTTTTTAATTTTTAAATTAAAATTATAAAAAATGACTTCTTTTTTATGCTTATATTTCTATTTTTTATTTGTCTCTTTCTATTCTAACAAAAATTGTAAATTTAGAAAATTAAGTTTACCTAAGTAAATTTATGTAAAAATAATAATTTAAATATTTATTTTATTTAGTTAGCAACCTTTAATCAGTTGTTATAGTAAATTTTATTTATCTGAATATTATAATATTCACTAAATATTAAAATAGCTTTCTTTAATTTAGATTCTTGGTATATTAAGATAAATATCTACTTATGTTTAAATTTAAACTCTCATTCTTTAATCTCATAAATAATTTCATAACTTGTTGGCAAAATTAATTTCTTAAGAATAGTAAAATAATTTAATTATGTATTGCTAACTTTCCAATTTTAAAATTTTATTTTATTAATATCATTTATCTAAATTCTTATTTCAATTATTAAATTAAAAATATTGTAGCAAACTATTAATATTTCCTACTATTTTTCAAGAAGAAGGTATAATCTAGCTTTTTTATTTTTCTTTATTTTAATTTTATTATTATTTTATGGAAAAAAAATTTAGTCAAAAAGAAATATAAGCCTACTTTAATATACGCTTTAAATTTTTTATTAACATCAAGATAGACTTGCATGATTTATAAATAATTTGAATGAATTTAGCATTATATTTTATATTTATGCTTAATAATAGATTATATAATAAAGCATCTTTGTAAATTATCTAAACAATTATAGTTTTTTTAAAAAGATGCTATGTCAATTGTCAAATTATGTATAAACTCTAAAAGAAATATACAGGATGCATTATAATCAATTATTTGAATTTTTAAATAACTTTTATCATAGAATAACTTCTTGATATTTATATAATATTGTTATGATAAAATTTTAATAAGTTAAAATATAAAAATCTATTAAATTTGGGATTATCGTAATGCAATAAAAACTATTTTAATTTCTTTATTTGCAAGATATTTGTGAGCTAGAAAATTATCGAAATAGTGAAGAAATTCATCCTTCACTAAGTTTTTTTTCAATTTTTTAATTTTAAAAAATCTTAAAAACTTAATTCTAACTATAAAGTTTGAATATGAATTAGGCTATAATAGATAATTATTTTAATAATTACTAAATTATTAATTTAATATTCCAGATAAATAATTTAATTTAAAAAGGTTTAGCCAAATATTTTATTACAAATACCTGAAAATCAGTTGTGATCCTTATAATAAGACTCTTATGCTTGAAAAAGTTTAAAAATTTACTCAATTGATACAAAAAAAATAATTTAGATTTATAATTTTAAAATTTATTTAATATATTTGTATAAATTTAATCTGCTATTTTAAGAGAAAAACTAAATAAATATACTAAAATCTCAGATAATTTAAAATTATTTGCAATTTTATAAATTAATCTACTTAGTTAAATTTAGTTAGAATAAATCAAAAATATATATGCAATAACTTTATTGCTTTAAAATTTAATACAAATCTAGAAGATGCTTTGAATGAAAAATTAAATTTTAATCAGTATAAAAAGTTCAACTCAGTCTTCAAAATTTCGATTTATTTCATTCTCTTCACTTTTCTAATTTTATTGCTCTCTTAGTTAGAGGGATTCAAATTAAGGTTACTTTATCTCATCATATGATATTTTATCTTAAGTTCTATCTATAAAAATTAAATCATCTCTTTAGGTTACTTTAGTAGTCATCATTAATTCTCGTTATAAATTGCTTTCATTTCTTATATCTAAATTCTGCTGGCTTTACTCCAAAAATTCTTGCTAAACTTTAGTTTTCTGATATTTCTTTTATTTTTATGAAACATAAAAATCTCTTATCAATAAGATTATTGAAATTGCTAAAGCAAAAATTGTATAAAAGCAGCAAGTAAACACTAGAAACTTACCTAAGTTTTCAGCTTCTTCTAGTTCACTTACTAATATTTTATCTCTCTTTACTTTATAATAAAAATTTAGAGAATAAGATATTATTAGCACTACTTCTCCTATTATTTCCTAACCAAATAGCAAAGCAATTTGAAAAGATCTGCAAAAAATTATGTAGACAAGCTAAAGTAGGCAAGTAATTATATACATTATAACTTAGAGTATTTAACACTCTACAAACACAATAGCTGCAAAAGAAAGTAAAAATCTTCTACTCAAGAACAAAGCTTAAAAAAATACTTGCAACTCAGTATTTTACTTTACTTACTATTAAATGCAAAACATCCACTTTACATTAAATCAAATTAAAAAAAAGTGAAGAAAGAAAAAAATTAAAAAATTATGAAATAGAAGTTATTTTATTAATATCTTCGAACAGATAGAATTTTTATTATATCCAGGAAAAATAATTAAAGTTCAGTGTAAGATTAAAGGTTATAAACAAAAAAATTTATTACATTGTAAATTTCGTTACTTTTTAGTCCTAAATTATTTTAGAGCTTAGTTTCTCAGGTATTATTAGATATAAATTTATGGATCATTTATTTTGTTTACATCTTTGTATTCAGATTTATGAAGTTGCACTATTGTTAAAATTCAAGCAATTTATATACAATCTTACTTTAGATTAGACATTCTTAGAAGAATAAATCTTTTTAGGATATCTTTTTATGCATTTTATTATAGAGATTTTATTCTCTATATCTTCTTGCTTTTTCATATTTTCATTTATTTAACTATATCAATTTTTTAGGAGATGCGAGCCAATTTATTGAATGCTATTGAGCAATAATTATTGCCTTTAAATGCTTTATTTAGTGTTTCTTTTAGAATACTTTTAAAACAAATTTTCTTTGTATTATTTCTTGTAAGCTTTTAAACTTGACTAGACTATGAATTTAGAATAAATTTTTAATAGTTAAAAGTCGCTTATTTTCGGGAGAAAATCAATAGAAAGAATGCAATAGAAAAAGCTAGAAGCATGATATAATGATTATTAATGATAACTCAATATAATAGACTGTATATTTAATGCTAGTTCATTAATAGCAAAATAGAAAAAAAGAAAGTCATTACTGAAAATAGTAAGATAAAGTGAAATCAAGATAATAAAATGAGAAAAAGGTATGAATAAAACAAAATCCTATTATAGAAAAGTAAATTAGAGCATATAGCGGATAAAGCTAAAATATTAGACTAGTTGATTGTATAAGATTGCTTGCTTTTGAGCATAAATAGCTTCTATAGTCCTTATTTTATTTATTTTATTATGTATTACATTATTTTTATAGATATTAAGCAACTAAATAAGAAGGGTACCTTATTATTCTAATCTCTCCACACATGATTTATGATTAACTAATTTACAAATTCATATCTAAACTCAATCATTATACAAAAAATTAGCTTCTTTAACACTTTAATTAGAATTTGAATCTCAAAGTGTTTTTAAGCTTACGAGTTTCGAGATAAACTACATAAAAAGTGCTGAATTAGTTTAAGTCTATAAATCCTAAAATCATTTACTATATCTTTTTTTATATTAAATGTCTTTATTTAAAATAGAGATCGTTCAATTTTATAAACCTAGAAATTTAGACTTAACTAGAGTATTTTAAAGTTTTAAGATATAAATATTTATATGGCTCTTCCAATGTTTATGCTTTCTTATAAATCTTCAATTATTATTTACTTAAAAATCTTTTTTAGGGAAAGAGATTTTATTTAGAAATTAAATAATCAGATTTAGATAATAAAATTTTTGGTTAAGGGCTAATATACTGATGGTTGCCATTGTATCCAATTCGTAAATCTCTCCTCTGCTATTATTATGTTTTTTAGAAAAGGAATTTATTCTTTTTTCTATATAATATGAAGCAAAATTAGTTGAATTACATCCATTCTTCTCTATCTCTCAAATAATTTCAGTCTTTTTTAAACAACTAGCAAGGTTTTATTTTAAATGCTTATGTTCTTAATTAAAAACATATATGATATGGCTTTAAAATATTTACAACATATAAGGGAAAATAGCTTGCTTAATACCATTTAGTAAGGCATTTTACTAAGATGTGAAAGAGAATATTGATCTAATTAGAAGTGATTATAATGAGATAGGTTTATTGATTTCTTGATTTATATCTAAAAGAAAAATAAAAACCTAGATTTATCTCAATCCATATTAACTTAAATAATTAAATTAAAAACTTTAGACAAAAGGATGCCTTTGCTAAAAGGGAACTAATTATATATAGTAATAAAAAACGGAAAAAAGACAAAAAAGATAAACTTTATAAAAGTTAAAGGTCAAGAGTAATAAAGCGAGTCAAATATCTAGTAGTCGAAGTGCTAATTCTGAATAGATTCATTTAAGATTTTAAAATTCATTTCTAGTTTTTTCTTAATTCCATCAACAAACTACTGCCTAGTTAATTATTTCTTTCCATCCTAATCAAGTTCCTTAAGGAGCTTTAATAGAGCTTTTTGCTAGTCTTTACTAAACTGGGGAATATTGGAAATGCTATAGAACTAAATTAGTTCTTATTAATACTGCATAAAATATTACTGTATCCATCCATGAAAAGAGGAAATCTAAAGTCAGATCTATTTCTTGAGAACTGATTTTCCAAAACATATGCGTAACTAGGTATTCTAAATATAAAAAGGATACCACTGAAGTTAAATTCTCCATCTCCTGTTGTATCTATTACTGAAAACAGTTGCTAAGATAGGGCGAAAGGTTCCTTTCCAGAAGAAAATGTATCATAATAAATTTAGTTATCCTATTTTATATTAAGCAGGATCTAACATAAATCTGATTCAGTTATGAAACCTTTTCCTTACTTGTCCAACCTTAAAAATGATTGCTCGTATTTAATTTTTGACTGAGATTTAAATAATTTCAGCACGGTAAACTAGAAGATAATTCTTTGCCAAACGTTAAGTTTTGAATATGCAGTGAGCTTATAAAAGAACTCTCTATTCTGTCTTTTAAGTGATGATTTAGCCTAGAAAAAGCCTAATTGTAGCATTTATTCAGGTTAATTACGCTTTTAGGTATCCATTTGAAAGCACATTTATAATAGATCGTATAATGCTTCAGACATATACTTTTTATTTTACCGTAGTAACTTAAAAAGTAGCTCATGATTACTATTCTTGTTATTCTATGTATTTTACTCTCAGCCTTTAATCATATTTTTAGGATGATCTCCTAAAGCCATCTATAGGAGAATTATTCCAATGGCAAATATATCAGCTGAGCAGTTTACTTTTTGAGAGTAATCATAAAGCTCATTTGAAAAATAATAGTTTTAGTCAAACTATCTCTCAATAGATTTGCTTGAAGGTTGATGCTCGAATATAATTGACTCCGTAAATCTTGTAAGTTTGATGATCTTAAAGTTTCTTGGGTTCTAAATGAAAATATTTTCAGGAGTGAAGCTAAAAAGAATAGTTTTATTCTTACGAAGGTAGCGAGCTAAAAGTAGCAGGGAATATCCTAACTTACGAATTTAGATTTCTTCAAATTTTTTTTATTAATTAATAATGTCTTACAATGAATAGCTTGGAAGCTAATTCATTACTACTGTAAATTCGTTTTAATCTTAGAAATATTCCACAGAAGAAGCTAGAAAAGGATGATCTAACCTTTGTAGAAATTCTATTTATTTATCAATTATTTTTCCATTTTAGCCTTTTACCTAAAAAACTTGGAGAGTAAACTTCTGCTAGAGGAAAGTACTTAGGACATTCTTGTAGTATAAATCATACTTTTCACTCTTTATTTACAAGTTATCAAAGGTAAAATCATTTTTCAAATCCTCGAAATATGAAAGTTTCGCCTGTATATTTTTAAAAGGAACTGATCTTAAGTCAACAAAGGCCTTATTTAAATCTTTTCTTTCCTCTGTCATTTCTACACTTAAAAGTGATAGTTCTGGATTCAAAACTTCATCTCCATTATTCATGCTTCCTTCCAAATTCTATTTATCGTTTTAACGATTTTCACCACAGCACGAGATTTCCAACCCCATTTTTTATAAATTTAAAAAATGAAAGAATTTTCAAACTTTTATAGCCCTTTCTTTTAAACCTCTTCCATCCCTAATAAAAGTATTTATATTCCTAGTAACTTCCACATATATTGTATCCTATAATGAGTTATTAACATCTAAAGTCTAAAAGTGTAGTGAAGAGTAAATTGACTAAGCTAAATTAATTAAATAATAGTTAATAATATTAAATCTAAAAAACTAATTCTTCTAGTGTAAAAATAAAGGCATTATTATATATCATTTGCCTCTAAATTTAATATATCATGGTAACTTTATTTCTAGCTTCTGCCTATTTTACATACTTTTTGATTATTTCTATAGATATAATAGTAGGGAAGGTGTCTATGGTAAAGAAAGATTGTAATTTGCTTAATGAAAGGTTTAAATTATAATAGAGATAGTGCTATTACTTGAGATTTTTGCTGCTATTTAATTCGATAATTAATCAATTAATAAGTGAATTGCTACTCAGCCCGATGTTATGTTTTAATTCTAGCTATATAAATTTTTGCTTTTAAAGGCTTAGTTAAAAGTATAAGCTTAAAGGATTTGTTAGTATTGCCTTTTTATTGAATAAAGAGTGATGATGACATAGTCTAAAAATTAATAAGTTTTGATCTTATAAATCTTTTATATCATATGATCATTTTATTGAGAGAATCGTTCTTAATTTATTCAAATAGCTTGTTATGGTTTATGCATTTAGGCATTTAAAAAAAAGCAAATAATAAAATGATGCTATATATTCGATTTGAATTTATATAATTTCTTAATCAGATACAGTTTAAATTAAAATTAACAGTTAGTTTATCATATAATTAAAGTTAGCTTTATCTTATTTTATTTCTTTAACTTATAATATCACAAGTAGAATTTTTAATGCAATGATCAGTTTATTAACTTAGATAATTAATAAATATCTGAAGCTTGTTATTTAATATAAATGCAAAGGCTTTTGTACCTTACTCCTTATTTCTTGCACTTAATGTATAAACTCTCATCAACTTTCTCTATTATCTTGAAAACCTTAATAGTTTAAGGTATCTGTTTTTCTTAATCTATAATTCATCTGAATTTTTTATTAATACTCTTTCTTAGTCAATATAATAAAGTCTTTTGGCTTTAAATCCTCTATTTTTAATATCTTCAGTATTTTTTCAAATCTTTGATAATTTTTTCTTTATCTTTTGAAATAATTCATGCTTAAAAATCAAGACATTCTCTTCCTTTTCTATAATAATTGGAAATAGCTCACTTCAGTTTCTACTATATCATATTTACTTCTTTATTTTTTATTCTTTACTCTCCATAAATTATTTTTAATTTTCAAAATTGACTATAATTATCCCAATATCTCTTCGCTAATTTTAGTTGTTCATTTACTCTTCGAAATAAATGTTTTTCTCTTTCTCATTTTGAAATTCTGTTATCAAAGCTCTTGTTTCCATTTTCAGCCAGAGTTTTTAATTTTATATTTCCGTTCTCAAATTAAGTTAGATCTTCCTATAGATAAACTATCAATAGTGTAAAATGTTAAATTTTATGTTTTCTTTCCAGCATATAAATCTTCACTTATTAATGCATATTATCTTAATCTATCTTGGATTTCTATCTGTGTAGGAAATGAGAATATTTTAGCTGTAGGTAGCTTATTTAGCAGTCTATTTTACAGAGTGTCAGATTGAAACACTATAATCATTTAATTATTATTTAAAATGATATAAAATAGTTGAATATAGGAAATTAAAAAAGAAATGCATACATTTTATTTAGCAAATCATAGCTATGAAAATTATAACTATGTAGAATTTACAAAGCAAGGTTAATAAAAGCTTATGGTATTTAATTAAGCAAGAATTTCTAAATTAAAATATTAGAAAATTAATTTTAAGCAAAATAACTTAATTTAAGAATCCTAGTAAAATTGAAAAGCTTAGTTATGTATATTTAGATACTCATAAATTTCTATTTCTATGATATTAGAATGTAATTTATTTTAGACTTATATAAAAACTTTAATAATTAAAGCATCAAATCTAAATAATTATTTACTTATATTAAAGCTTAGTATTATAAAAATAAAGATGTATTCTAAATAATTAAACTAATACCCTTTTATTTTGTTTAATTATTGAATATGGTAATTTTTTAAGATATTAGTAACTATATAATATCATCTTAATTACATGCCTAAATTAGATTTCTCATTCTTTTGTTCTAATCTCATCATTATATTAATTAGTGAGATAAATAAACATTTAGGTTCTTTTATAATGAATATAATTTGAAAAATAGGGAATAAGGTAATATAATTTAATATTTATTAATTAGCTTATAGAATAAAAAATAATTAGATTTAAGTAATTAAATCTAAATATCTCATTAATACAACTATTATAAATCTAATTATTTATAGCTAATAGTTCTTTAATCTCCTTTAATCAAAGCTATTAACAATAATAATCAGTTTATCATGTTAGCATTTAAACTATTATTTATAGATCTAAACTCTTTTTTTTTAAAACAGGATTTAGAAAACTTACAAAAATCTTCTTTTATACAGATAAATTAAAAAACCATAAAGATAGAAGTTCTTTTTTGTTGTAAGTAAAGTATTTGCACCAAGGTATTTTAAAAATATAATAATGATACATTATTTATATATTCAATTAGCTACTATTTTGCTTAGAATTTAAATTAGAATATTCTTTTTAAGTTTTATTTTTAAAAGCAGCAGTTAAAAATTACAAGGTATAGTAAATCTTAGGTAAGTAGTGAATTAATTAAAGCTAAATTAAAGATATTTGATTATATAAAAAATATATAAAACTATTATAAATTTTAAATAGTGATAAATATATCCTAACTAAAAGGAATACTTAGAAATATAATATAAATGAACTTATAATTTTATAAATTAGAGATATAATTAAAGTTAGTAAATAGTTTTTAATTACCTTATTATTTAGTTTAAATAATAAATCTTTTTCCAGAAGTTAGGAATAAATCTGGAACTTTAAGCATGTTAAAATTATTAAGAAGAACTAAAACTTTAAATTATTGAATTAGTATTATAATTAATTTAATATTTATATATAATGTATCTTGGTATAATATAGTATAATCCTAGTAATAAGAATTGTTAAATACACAAAAAAGACATAAAGCTAAAAAGAAATTCTAAAGCTTTAGATGTATTAGGTAAAAATTATAAAAAATATCAGAAATCCAAAATCTGAAAAATAATATTTATAATATAAAGAAACTAAGAAAAAAGCTAATAACTTAAAACAGCTTAAAATAATAGAAATTATAATCTATACATGATTTAAATGTAAATAAAGAGATGATTACAGCTTATATCTATTTTAATTAAAAAATTATTGTGAAAAATACTTTTATTTGAATATTCACAATACATTTATATTAAAAAAGGAAGCAAATTGAATAATTATTCTGATACGCATCTTTCAATTCACTAACCACCTCATTAAATATCTTAATGAATTTATTAATAAAGCTATATTATTAAGAAAAATATTTTGGTATGTTTTCCAAAGAATTAGATTTTTAAAGATTTATTAATGGCTAATCTATTTTAATTTAACTTTTATTTATTCTAAATTAAGTAACTTTAAAATTATTTATAGTTAAGGTCTTTTTTGTTTAAATTGTCATATCACAATTTATCTCTTGGATTAATAAAGCCTTGAAATAATTCCTATGATATTATATCTTATTTATATTTCTTTCTCTTTTAATAATGTTTTCTTTTTATCTTTCTATATACTCTTCAAATTTCTAATTATCTACATCTATATACATTATTTATAGTTTTTAAGTTCTTTAATTATATACATGCAATTAAATTTTATACATTAATATTATGTTTCTCTGCTTCTGATATTAAGCTTTTATTATTTTCTTTACTAAGGAGAGATATTTTTATTTATAACTTTCTTTGATCTTTTTGCTTCATCTAAAAGAGCTTAAGAATGATAATTTAGTTACTCAATAAACATTTTTTAGCCTACATTTTGATTAATATATGCAAATAAGCTATGAGTCTACTTCTTCTTATTATCTTTAACGAATCAGAGTTGAATTAATCTACTATACAGCACTAGAATTTTTGAATGTCTTTTTCCTTTGAAATATTTATATGTATCATGCGTAATTTTAAGGAAAATTATAAATCTTGCAATGAATTTAAGAAGACTAATAACAATTATTCTACACTAGCTTAATCTTCATACTACTTTTCAGTTATATACTCTCTATATTAAATTTGTATCTAAACTCATCAAAAGCTACCATATTAAATTATCACTTTTTTCATTCCTTTTTATTTTTCCCTTTATAGCATTTCTCATTCTAAATACCTTGGAAATAACTAAATTAAAACAAGTATATAAGCAGATATTTCAAGCAAAATTCTTATAAGCATTAGTTAAAAAGGTATGTTCATTATAGTAAGTTAACTTTGAATTTAATGTTCTACTTTATCTTATATGTATCCTGCTAAGTAAATCCCAAGTTGAAGTATAAACTCCTATCTATGTTTTATTATATAAATATTCTAGATTTTAACCAAATTTAATGTTAAGCATTCCATCAACATTTATCAGCTTAATAAGTAAATTCTCTATACTTATGATAGATATCAACCTCAGTCATGATAACTAGTAGAAAAATAAAAGAAAGCCTATAGATAAATTAGATATCTAAATGAAAAAATTAGTTGATATAGATATTTTCTACTTTTAAGAAATATAGATTTTAAAATAAGTTAATCTACATCTATTAATTAATAAATCACTACTGATCAACATTTATATACAATTCAGTTTACTATTTAATTATATTAAATTTAGTATTTGGCTACCAAATATCTAACAGACTAATTGAGTCTAATATCAATGATCTTTGAGATTTAAATAATAATAATAATAATGATAGTTTGTGAAGTAGTTAAAGGAACAAAAGGATACTTTTTAAAATTTTAGTTACCTTGATAAATAATAGAGGATATAGATAATAGTTAAATAACTAGTATATGCATCCAAAATTAATAAATGCTTTATTTTATATAATTAATTTGATGTCTAGTGTTATATCACTTAATATAAAGTTTATATGTAACAAATTAAATAAAAGTATTATCATATACATTCTTACTAAAATCTATGAGGTATCACAGTGAATTTGCTTAAAATAGCTGTTAGAATGTTTCCAGTTTAAACTGTGTAATCGTCATTTTTTAGCTTTTCGTCGTTAATTAAAATAGAAATTGTTTTGTTTTGAAGTTTCTGAAGTTTTTACTTAATTTTTTGCGAACTTGCTTGTTAGATTAGCATCTTTAGCATTTATTTAGGTTCTTAAGGTTCATATTTATCCATTTGGCTTAAATAGTGAAAATAGTCCTTTTGAATTACAAAAGGCATTGTTCCATTATAGTTTTGATTGAGTACTTTCTAAGGAAGTGTAATTTCTCAATTTTTGATATTTGGAATATAATTTAAAGTTATCCATTCCAAAACCTACTCTAAGAAGTAATGTCCTTTTTAGAAAACCAGAACATCCTGTTAATATAAGTAATTGTAACTGTTAGTATACAAAGGAAAGGCATTTATTACTGGTGGAAACTCGTTAAGTCATACTCGTTCAATGTCAAAGTAAATACCACCAAATTTGTATAGTAATGTATATTTAATAAATATTGGCAAGTCTTCTTATCAATCACTAGAGTTAGACCTTCTCAGTTTCTCAATAAGTGATGCAATAGGACTATCTTAGAAAAAAAGAATCTAATCGAACTTCATAATGTAAATAGGATAATTATACTATCAAAATGAACTAACCACATTACAGTTAAGATTTTAAATATCTTCAGTTAATATAATCAGTTAAGCCTCTTTATGGTAATAAAAAAAAGTCTCAATGAACTATAAAATTTTTTTAGTTACTTACCCTTGATTTCATGATGTTCAAAAAGTTAGTTTTGCATTAGATAACTTAAACTTATTCCAATCAAGCATGCATTATTTTTATAATGTTTCGTGGTCTATTATTCTTGAGTAATGATTTGAACTAAATTATTTTTTAATCATTTTTTTGTCTAGTATTAAGTATTTTTTGTACATATCTGATATCTTAAAGTTTTATTCTTCTTCCTACAGTTTAAATAATTGAGGTACAAAATGTATTCCAGGACTTAAATACTTCTACTCACTTTTGTCATAAAAAATTTCTTAAACCTAGCTTTGCTTATTAATATTTGAAGTTCAGTCTATAAAATAATTATCTCTAGCCTGAATAGTTATTTATCTACTAGTAATTATATCTTAAGTTATAAAAAAAATCGCTTAATTACTTTGAATTTTGATAATCTGTCGTGCATATATAAAGAGAAAGTAAATCTAGGAATAAAGCCAAAATGAGAATAATGAGAAGAATGTTTAAAAAGTATTCTTTCATTTATTAGACTAATTAAAATCTACCTAGTAATTTAGTCTTTAAAGAAATGCTTTAGTTTAAATTATCTAAATAAATGTTAAAATTATTTGCCTTTCATTTGGTATATTTCAGCTTTAAGCAAATTGAATAATATAAGCAGTATAAGTAGGAGATTTTGGAGATTCATAATACAAAATTTTAATAAATAAAGCTGATAAATATTATTATTTTATTTCCAAATATATCATATTTTATATTTAGGCATTAAATTCAAAACTTATTTTAGTTGGATTTCTATTATCTCCTTGTATTAAATAAATAGATGAGAAAGGTATAAACTCTATTATTTAATTTTCAATGCACTTAACTTAATTTTATTTATAAATATAATGAAAGCATCTTAAATTACTTTTAAGTTCCTTATTTAAGTAGCTATGTTCAATCTTTATTTAAAATTAAACAAAATTAGAAAAGCAAACTATACAAATAAGAATCATATCCCTCATGCTTCTATCTATCTAATTAAATGACTGTACTAATTAATTCCTAAATCCATTAGCATACTAAATTTTGGATATAGCATCAATTATTTAATTAATTAATTAATTAATTTTAACTAAAATTTTGGGGACCGGAAACTTCTTTCAGTTAGACGACCCAACGCTCTCTTTTTAAGGAATAATGAGGATATCCTGTTGTGTTCCAGACACAGCTGCCAGGGAGCTCCATCGCTATGAGTAGCCAGGCTTCAAGCCCCTATCAAGAGTGGATAATCTTGAAGACGTTGTTTCCTTCTGAAATCGACTCTGATCAGGGACTTTCTCAGTAACAGGAAAGGAACTTGTTCCTAGTCATAAAACCAGAAAGTGTTTTCACGAAGGTAAATCTCAACCATCATCATCTTTTTATTTATAGCATAAATTATTTTATTTAGATTATTGTCTTAAATTTGATTGAGCTAAGTTTTTAATTGTTAGTCATAGATTTAATATACCTAATATTTAAAAATTAAATCAATCTTATTACAAAAGTATTTATAAAGCATTATAGAATATAGATCTATATTCATATAATAAAACCTTAAAACATAAAAGTTTATAGTTACTATATTTCACTCCATTACTATCGACGTAAAGTTATTTTTGGTAATTGATCAAATTTATAATATGAATTTTTAATTAAGTGATGACTTCATAAGATATAATTAAGGAAAATACACAGAGTAGAAGATAAAACTAAATTGTTAATTTAATGCTAATTAATAATAGAAAACCATATAGATATAATTTTATAGCTTTGCTGCTACACTTTAAATAAAGATAAGATTAAAATTGTTATAGAAATAAAGAACACTGAGTATAATATTAATTCCATAATGAGAAATTAATTAAACGAAATAATAGTCAGATAGCAGAAATAATAGTTATTATAAAAAAAGAAATTTAATTAATATTATTTGTTTATTCTTTCTTAAAGGAAATTACTAAATTTGTTGTTTTTTCTGAAGAAAAAAAGAGGATACACTAAAATAAGTGTAACTAAGATAAATCTTATAAAACTTTGTCAAATAAATAATTTAAATAGGGAGAAGCAATCCTTCAACTTAAATCGTCAAAATCATAAGTAAAGAAACACTGGACGCGAAGAACAACGCAAGAATCTTGGCAGGAGTCAATAAGGACAGGACAAAAGACATCAAAGTAACGTTATAGGTGAAAGACGCTGGACGATTAGGTTTTTTAGGATATCACTTCGACCATAGCCCTATTGAAAGACAAGATATTAAAGGGAATAATAGCGCTAGTGGTAAAATATGATAGTTTTTTATATAAGCAGATTAAATTTAATTAAGCTGCTTAAAGAATTAATTGAATTTTAAATTATAATTCTAAATTGTTTAATTATATTAATTATTTAATTTTTTTATCTCTTACTAACTTAAACTAATTTGATAATATTTTAATGGCTATCAATCATTTTTACGAGATCAACCAGCTAGTAAGTAGAAGATAGAAATGTTTATATGATTAATTATTTAATTAGAATATTAAGTTAGCAATCTAAATAGTAATTATTAAATTAATTGTCTGCTATAAATAAATTATTTATAGCAACCTTTAATATAAAGATAACTTGTTAAAGTTTGATAATATTAAATAAATTAAATAAAAATGTATTTGAGGGATAATTTAATTAATTATATTAATAATTTTCTAACTTAAAAAATACAAATAAAGAAATTAAAAAGGTTATGCTTAGCATTATGATATTTCAGATTTAATTTATTTTATCATTCAAATTATTTAAAATTAATATAAAAGCAATTTTATTATTTATAGAAATTTCCTAATTTATAATAAAAGTGCTTAGAAAATTAAAATAATTGAATATAATTTATCCTGCAAATTTAATCTTACTTTTAAATATAATTATAGCTATTATTTTAAAATAACTATAAAAATTGGATAATTAACAAAGATATTATTTATTTAGCATGTATCTTTAAACTTAAATATAAAAATATAGAATTAAGAATATTCATTTTAATTAATTATAAATCATTCAAGTTAAAAGTGAAATTATTATTAAAATAAAGGCAAACATAATTTTTTAATAAGTTTACTTTTATTGGAAAAACCCTTATTTTAACATAGAAAATTAATAGAATAATAATTGAGAAAATGATATTTTATTTTTCTTTGAAAAATTCTAATGAAATATAAATTTATTATTCCAATATTCTTAAATTAAAATTAAAAATAAAAATAATTTAATTAAATGGTATGAATATTGATTAAATTTAAAAAATTATAAATTTAGAAATATTTAGTAAATTATTAGCTAATTTTAATCAATTAAGATTTTTTATAAATTATTATATTATTTTTTATTAAACATTTTTTATTATAGAGCGCGTAGTATTCGTGGTGTGCAGCTCTCTCAATACTTCAATATATGTCCTTTTCTTCAAGTAAGCCTTCAGGCAATAGAAATTTCTCTCTTACTAATTACATATCTTAATAATTTTCCTCTATATTATCTCTTGTTCTTCTATCTTCTAACTATCTATGCTTCCTTAGATCTTATTGCAAGTTTCCTTTATTTTATCTTATATATCTTGCTAGTTTTCGTTTTTAATTATTTTCTTCTTAATCAAGCTTTTATAAGCTCATAAAAACTGTCCTTTTCCTGTTCTATAGTCTTTTCCTATTTTTTTAATTCAATTTTATTTCTACTTATGCTTTTTTTCTAGTAAATCTTTGATATAATTTTTTATAATCAAGTCAGTTTTAGATCTTTTTACTCTTCTTAGGTACTAATGAATTTTTCGAATTTGGTCATACTTCATATTATATCAAATAGTTCCATCCTTACCTCTCTACTCCTATTACTCTTTGTTTTAATATACACGTTTTTCTTTCTTCCTTGTAGTCTCAACATTTTTCTAAGATATGGCTTTCATTTTCTCTTGCATCATTGTAGAAAGGGTATTAGCTTGTCACAACTAGATTTCTTTCTTTTAAACAATCCTAGCTACCATTACATCTTGTTCTTATTCTAAATATTTAGCATTTTTTTTCTATTTTTTATGTATCTCAGATATTTGGGTTGTCCTACTACATATTCATCAAATCATATCTTTCTAGTTACATCTAAAACTTTAAAACTTACTATAAATTTACATCTTCTTTTTATTTAATAACTCGCATGTGCTTTGATTATATATAAGCATGACAAGCTATCCCTTTATATGCAGTTATTAATTTATTTAGTTATTTTAATTCAATTAAATAAAAGCTTTAGAATTTCTTAATTATTTATAATTTATCAGAAAGTTAAAAATCTACTTTTTTTAAAGGAATTTATTATTATTTAACTGCGTCATAAACTAAATTAAAGCTAAATGCTTTTTTAGAATATCTCTAAGTTGTTTCCTTGCCAATTAAATTTAATTCTGCACAGTCTAAGTCAATTTTTTGTTAGGATAAACCCATTACTATTAAAAACTAATCATTGAAGATCTTTTTTATATTAGCATTTTTTCTTAAAATAAAACTAGAAATAGGTTTGCTATTCATATAAAAGGTTCTTTATCTTGTAATATTTAAATTATAGATTATAAAATAAACAAGTTGTTTGGCATCTATAACTGCAAGAATTGCTTCCTTCAGATATTGACATTAGTAAATGCTTTTAATGCTTTTCAACTATAATCTTGATCTCATCAATTTTTAATTACTCTTGTTATAATCTTATCTTTTATTTCTTTCTTTTTTATTTTTTCCATTTCTAATAATACTAGTCTTCTTACATAAGTTTCTAGTGAAATAATTTTATTTACAAATCTAAATATCCCATATAAGACTTAGGAAAGGAGTTTATAAGTCCTTATTCATATAATATAAGGAGTCTTAAGTCATAATTTCAATATTCTATGATAGTTAATCTCTTATATTAGAATAGTATTTACATTTAAAATGTGCTCGAATGTATCATACTCTCCGTACATACAGTAGGAATTATCAAAAGAATAGTAAATATTTTTTAGAAAATTATAGGATTAGGTTCTAAGTTTATATATACTGATAATTTCTTGTCTAATTCTTTGTTCAATTTAGTGTAAGTTATTACTGGAAATTGGCTAAGATTACTTAACTGCTCAGTATATATTTTAGTTGTTTTAATTCTTTTAAATTTTCGAGTAGCTGTATTATAAAAATATTGTTGTATTTTGTTTCTTATATATTTAGTAAAAATTATTTAATTGGTACTAATCTTGAAAGTCTACAGGTCGATATTATATAGGTCTGATAAATGCTAAACTTGATTATAGTATTGAAATCATTTTTTCCTGTTCGTAATGAAAAGAGAACCTATTTTCGATCTTGGAAAATAAATGCTTTTTAATTTCATTTTATAATAGAATTTAAAAACTTTATTGTCTTAATGTGCTTAAAAGGTAGCTTGTCTAAATCTATATAACATATAACATGTTTCGTTAAATGTTGAAATTGCTGCTTAAAATACTTTTCATTCTCATGGCTGACTCAATTCTATTCAAAACTCCAGTTATTCCTTTCTGATTACACCATAGCACTAGTTCTCCTCCATATTCTGCTTTAGGTAGTATAAAAAGTCTGCATGAAGTTTTAAAATATAAAAGAGTCACATTCTTATATATCATTAGTTAAAAAAAGCTTTTTTCATTGCAGCTAAATACTTGAACGCGACTTCTCTACAATGGGGATTAAAATTCTTCTTCTGATGTAGAATTACACTTAAATATGTTACTTGTTTCTTATTAAATAATTGGTTAATTTTCTAATCATAAATTTAAGTTTTATTATTTCTAATATTTCTTTAAAATTTAGATGCATTCAGATTTGCTAGCATTGATCTTTAAGTGAGTTTATGCAAAATCTTCTTGTTTCATTTATTAACTCCTACATCTACTTTGCCGATTTGGTAAGAAGAATCAGATCATTCACCCATCCTCTGTAAGTGAAAATAATACTCGAATCCTGGCATTTGAATCCTAATTAGGTAATTTTTCTTTTCAAATATCTAATTACTATTCATAATACAACAATACTAAAACTGGTCCATGCGAACTTCCTACATAAATCCATTGTTATATTATAATGTTCAGGCGTTCTTTCCATCTATGATAAATGAAGAATTCAGATTTTTGTAAAAAGATTCTAAGGCTATTATTATTTCAAGTGGTAGTTTAACTCTCTGAAGCTAATCAAACAAAAGTCTTCTCATTCAATAGAATCAAATATTTTTTCAACATCAATCAGTATTGCCATCATCTTTGTCTTACCTTTAGTACGTTTCCGATAGTTATCAATTATTTGTTACTTTTATCATTTTTTATTATTTTTATCTTTATTACCTATTAACTTAAAAATTTTCAAAGGATTGAAACTCCTTTACAGCTTTAACGACCTAGGCCATTCTCTTGATGCACATAACGCGGATATCCTTTTACTTAATCCAATAAGTTTTGGCTAGGGAGTTCTAATACTATATACTAAAGGAATCAAGCTGCTAGCAAGAGTGAATAGCCAGAAAGATTTTGTTTTCCTTGCTGAAATTGACTCTAACCAAGGACCTTCTCAGCGACAGGATAGGAATTGACCTTGACCATAAATCTAGAAGGTTTTTATCAAAGAATTAACCTCAACTCCTTTCGTCTTTTTAATTATTATAATTTATGTTAAAAGATATTCTTTTTTATCTAATTTTTATATTAAATATTATTTATTCGTAAATAAGCTGGAAATTAATATATTTTTTAATGTTTAATTTTACGAAATTTATCACTTTTATCTTAATTTTCATAGATAAGCCAATTTTATAGTATCATATGTAAAAAATATAAAAAATATAAAAACTATTTTATAAAACTAGAAAAAACGAAATTTAGCAATTAAAAAGAATTTAAAAATTAGAACTTGGAAAATTATTTATTTTATTATGGCTAATTTTTCAAAATATATATAAACAATTTTATTATTTTTATATATTTATATACTAAATAAATTTTTTCAAGTTATTCAGTTCTAAAAAACTTTGTATCCATAAAAATTTGAGCGAAAAAGAAAAATAAAATTTATCATTTTTTAATGTTTAATTTCTATTCATGATTTAATATTTTTTCTTAATTATAACTCCATTTACTTTTTATTGTATAAAGTCTCATAAACATTACTCTTACAAAAAATCATAAATTTCTAATTTCAATTTTTAAATAAAAATTTGTTTAAATTCTATTTTTCAATTTTTTTCTTAACTAAAAAAGTATTGGAATAAAAAAAAATTAATCCTATTTTAATTTCCTCTAATTTTTTTAAATTTTCATTTCTAAATGTTTCATTTTTTAAATAATTATTTTTAATTTTTACTTTTTTATTTTTTTTATTTATTAATTTCAATTTTTTTTATTAATTTCAAAAAAAAATTATTTAATATGTCCTCAAACTTCCCTCTAGTCTAAAACACTAAGCAAAAATAAAATATTTACAAATTTTAGATATGTATTATGGATATATTAAACTTATTCTGTTTAATTAATTACTAATAATATAATTATTATTTATTTAGTATCTAATTATTTAACTATTATTTATTAAGTTATTACTTACTTAACTATTATTTATTTAATTGCTGAAAATATTATAACATTTTGAAAAAATCTATAGATATTCACATATTATTTGAAAAAAAGTTAGCCTTAAAATTTGTTCCTTCATCCCTTTTATAATTAAAATAGTAATTATGAATTAATATATTTAAAATTTTCTCTTAAAATTGAATAATATTATAAGAATTGTCTTTTGATATATTTTATTTAAAATTTATAATTCAAATTATAGAATCTCTACTTCTTTCCCAAAAACTCTTATTGCTTAAATTTTTTAGAAAAAAGACAAATTTTATAATTTTTAAAATCCTTAAAACCTTTTTAAACTAAACTCAATATTACTATCACTTAAACCAAACAAAATATTTAAAAAATTAAATTTAATATTAATCCTTTTATAATTTTTAATATTTATTTATTATAAAAATTTAAACTTATTTAATTATATAAAATTAAAGAATTATCTATAATTAATTTTAATTAGATATTATTAAAACTCATAATTAAACTAACTTTTTTATTAATAAGTTTATTTCTTCTTCTTTCTCATACTCTCTCTCATCAGTTCCTCAAATATCTCTTTTTATCCTTCACACTCATCTAAATATTATTTATATCACACTTCTTAAACCTCTAACCATAAATGAATATATTTAATTTCAAATCTACCTACTTTATTATTTAGTAATATTATTAATAATACTTACCTATTTTTATTACTAGCAATTTTAAATCATAGTTTCGACTTAATATTCTCTATATATTCTATCTTGTTATAATGTATTCGATACTTGAAAATGTAAACCATAGATGATTGTTAACATAGCTATTAGCCATTTATTGTTCCTTGATATATTCAAAACTACCTACACAATCAGTATAACCCATAAGAGTACATACACATTAATTAGTTGCAGTATTTCATATAATGGTCTTGTCACTTAACCCAATATAATATGCTTATTATTTGATGTCATCTCAAATACTAATATAGCACATAAATAACCAGATAAAGTTTGAATAAATTGACCAGTAGAGAAGTCCCATATCTTTAACGTATTATCATGATTTCCCGATACATCTCATTTATGATCACTCGATATTGCTACAGAACATACAGTATACGTATGTTCCTACAAAATATTCTTTAACTAGCCAGTTGTAAATCCCAAATCTTGATTGTTTTATCATTATTTTTTGATAAGATTCATTTCTGTCCACTTGAAATCGCTACAGATCATACATAACTTGTATGCTCCTACAAATTACTCTTTAACTAACCAGATGTAAACTCCCGTATTTTTATTGTATTATCAGAGATGTTGAATCTGATACAATTAATTTCTATCACTTGATATTGCTACAAAGTTTACATATGACGAGTAGCCTTTAATAATATGAGTGTTCAGATATGATTGAGGTGAGGTTGGATCTAGTAAAGTTTCAGTTTTGAACTTTGCATTTCTTAAGTTAAAAAATTGCAAGTTATTGTTAGAAAAATTGTAATTGGTGAAAATATTGTCGGATATATCTGCATTAGTAAGATTTAAATTATTTAGATTAACTTAGTTGAAATTAAAGTTTTTGAAATTTAAGAAAGTAATTGTATTAGCTTAAGCTTACTATAAGTCTTAAGATTATCTTGATAATTCTATCATTTGCACTAACTTTTACTAGAATTCTTAGTTTTTCATTTAAGATAACTACAACTACGACATTATATCATTATTCGAGTTAAAATTGGACTTATATTCAAAGGATTCTAAATCAAGATTTATAAGTCTATATTTTCTTTCTTAATTGATTCAAGAATTAAAGGAGTTGATCAAAAGTAATGTTATTAAAGTTTTATATTTTATAATTTGAGATATTTGTTTACTCTTATTTTAATATAATATTTTACTTTTAGCTAAACTTAATAATATTTTATTAAGTTCCTTAAAATTTAACTTTTTCTTGAATCTTTTGCTTCATTATCTTTCTGCTAATTTAGGATTTATTCTACTGAAAATAATTATCAATTAATTAGTGAACTTATCACTCCATTATTAATTAGCTCTAAAACTACTTCTTTAAATATGTAAAAAATTCAAGAATTAAATATTGCTTCAGTATCTTAAAATTATTCAGATCCTATAATTAAATTTATTTTCATATAACTCCTGATTTTCTTAAATATTAATAAAAATAAAATTTTTACTACCTGTGTTAATTCTATGATCTTATCTACTATGAAAACGAATTTTGTTAAAATGTTAATTACTCTATCTTTTCTTTATTTTATCTAGCTGGCTTATGCAATTACCTTAATGATGAATATTATTTTTTAATTTCCTTTAAAAATTCTAAAATTGCTAGTAAACCAAATTTAATAGAGATCTAAAAAGCTTTTGACTGTCATTTAGTTATGCCATTAAACTTTTATAATTATTTTATTTCTTAAAAATACTTAAAACATCTTATATAATTGTTTTTCTATAAATCATTATAGATATTTTTTGATGCTTTCGTGTTTTGATCTGATAATGCTATATTTTATAATTCTTTAAGTCTTATATTAAATACTTCTATATGATTAATACAAGTATCTTTTTTGTAAGTTGATAAACTCTTTTAGGGTATTATAAGCAAGAAATTCATCCACATGGAGATTATTTTGCTAGGCATTATCTTAATTGAAAGGTTTCGGACAATTTGGATACTGATAAACATCTATTAAAAGATAAAAATGATTAGTAAAAGAAATTAATTATTTTGGAAAAAAAAAGAAAAATTAAAATATAAAAAGAAAGAAATTAATTTTATTGTAATATAAGTATAAAAATATAATCTTTAGCAAATTAATTAATTTACTAATATAACATTTATTATGATAAATCTAGTTTAAATAAGAAGTATCATTCCTTCCATTGTGATTTACTTAAACATACTACTAAGAAGTACACCACGTACGAAGAAATAAACAAAAATCAGAGCACGAGCCATGATGGACATGATTGGAGAGGTATCAAATAGCATTAATATTGAAAGATGTCAGATATTAGAGCTTCTTAGAGCACTCCAATTATGGTATTGTATAAGTAGAGATTTTAAAAGAAATAATATCACTAGGGAGATTTTAATTGAAAAATTTATTAAAGCTTTAAAAATTTGATTAAATGAAATGAGCGCTCAATAATCGAAGTTTTTTTAATAAAAAAATAAAAAAATAAATAAAAATATAAATATTAAATATATAATAAATAATAAAAATAATTTTATATTTAAATAAAAAATAAAATATTTATTTATAAATTATCCTTTCCTGAGTATCAACTGGTCCCCAGATTCCTTAGTTTTAATCTAGTTCATTTTTGGGTTTATATTCATTCTATATTGGATTTCTTCTTTCATAATTTTTATTTGAAATTGGATAAAACCTAAATAAATAAATTAATGTGGGTCTGCCATTATAGGCTATCCATGGATTAATGTTTTAATAAAACAGTCTTGATACTCTTTTCTCCTTGTTTTAATTCACAAATGTGAAACCTTCTTCTCTCTATTCTAGCGATTCTGTCTAAGACCAGAGTTGAAATTCTTAAGGAATTCTCGTTCTAGTACAAAAGTTAGTCTTAAGCATCTTCTATAGTTAAAAATCTTAGTTTATTTTTGCCTCATCTATGCCTTACTTTCCACCAAGCTCTTATCCAAGTTGACGGCATAGTAAATAGGAGAGCTTCTGAGGCGCGGACTACAGAATAAGACTACCTTTTTCTGGTATTGAGTCTTAAGCTAGAGACTAGCTTAAGAATCATCGTCCATATATAAAACATAATAATATATATTCAAATCTTCTTAATGCTTAAGATAGAAAAAACGAACGCAAGTAAAATTTTATACGAAATTAAAAAATATAAAGAATAAATGCTTCAAAATAAAATAAAATAAAATAAAATATTTTTTCTTAGTTTTTTCTCTTTTATCTTTTTTGGTTTTCTTTATTTATTTCTTATTTTTATTGTGATTCTCTTTTTTAATTCACTTTCTTTTTTCTATATAAATTTTTTGACGTTTTCTTTTTTTACATTCAGATTTTTTTTTATTTTACAATCTTTTTTTCATTTTTTATTTAAAAAATTAATTTATTCTATTGAAAAATATTATTTTAATTCTTTATTGTATTTTTAAATATTTTATCTTTAAAAGATTTAAAAATTTTGCATAAATTAATGTTTTAATAATTTCTTTTTTGATATAATTTATAGTAATTTTTGATAAATTAAAAGAATTTAAGATTTTTTAATTAAATTTATTTTTTAATTTCAGATTACTTTCATTTGCATTGCTTTATCAATTTTCTTGCTTATATTTTTTTATTTTCTCGTATTTTCTATTAATATATTTTTTTAATATTTTGATTTTTTTAGATTGCTCTAAATAAAAATTTGATTTGATTTTTGTTTTTTTTGTTGTTTATTTATATCATTTTTTTAGTAAAATAATTTATTTATATTCGAGCTTTTTTATAATAATCTTATTTTAATAATACTTTATTATTATTTGCTGTTAAATATTATTTTTTAAATGATTCAAGGTAAAGTAAATAATCGTTTTCAACTAGTTCTTTATTTGCTTTAATGTACGAAAATTTATCTATATTTTTTAATTCTAAAAATGTTTTTAATATAAATAATAAAAAAATAATTATAATTGCTCTACTCTTATCAGATTATCCACTTTAAGTTAAATCGTATTTGCTTTTAAAAAATTTCTGCTGTTTCCTGCAAAGTTGCTCATAGACTTTTTTATTATTCTTTTTCTTCGACTAAGTTTTCAAGATCAGTCCTTTTTTTCCTCTTCTAGTTCTATGAATTTATATAAAGTCTAATCTTAAACAGATTTATTACTTATTTATATTTTGTATTATTTTACTTTTATATGATACTATATTATTCTTTTAAAATCTTCTTATCCTTTTCAGTTTTCCTCATCAAATACATTTTTGGCAACTCCTATTGGTAACTGATTTTATTTTATTCTAAAGTACATTAATTAAAATATTTTTATATAATAAGATAAAAATAATTTTTCTTTGTACTTAAGATTAGAAATACTAGGAGAAATAAATAACTAGGATTAAAAGCATAAATTACTAGAAAAGCATATGCAAATGGAATATTTAAAGAGTGCACTTCATCTTAATAGTATATAGCAAGAGAATTGTTAGTAATAATATGATGAAATAAAATAGAAGTTAGAGATAGAGGAAATTAATAAATAGGAGTTATAAAAAATAAGTAGTTGATGTATGAATTAGAATATAAAATAGGGTTATAAAGCTATATAGTGTGTTATAATATTAGTAATGAAAATGAATAATATTGAAGTAGTAGTTTATAAAAAGAATAATAATATTAAATAAGCTAAATTCCTATATCTGTTTCAATCATATTTTTACATTTTATAGTTTCTAAATTAAAAATTATATATTAAAGATTTAATGAATAAGAACAATTATATCATAGTTACACTTTGACACTTTATACATTTGCAAGCATAACTAATTAAAACTAACTAGCCACATGCTTAATTTACTATTATTTAAACACATTATTTTATAATTTATCTAGCACATATTTTATAGAGAGGAGATTAGATCATTACATATTATCTTTCTATTCAAAAATTACTAAAGATATTTAAAAAATAATAATAGAAAGGATATAATATCAACACTTCTAAACATATTTTAAGAATCAAAGAACTATTATAAGAAATCTAATACATCAGCAAAAAAACTCTAATAATTATCAAAATATTACCTAAATTACTAATTCCAACATCTCCTTAATAGGAATCGTTTTTATTTAATAGAGAAAAAAAGTAAGAAAATTAATAGATCTAAAAATAAATGTTAATATGTTTAATAACTTTAAAATAACTGAAGTATCTAACTCAAAAATTAACTAATAATCAAACATTAATTTAAGATAAATATTTAAAACTGTCAAATGTTATTTCCATCTCGCTTATATCAAAAATTACACTCTATAATCAAAATTTACTTATCTTTAAATATTTTACATCCTAAAATAGAAAAATAACTACCTAATATAAATAATCTAATATTAATCATTACTATAACATTCTTTAATCAATTGTTTTAGATATTACTTTCTTTTCAAATCAATTATTACCCCCTATAAGTAATACTAATATTACATTCTATATCATTTATTACTGACTAAGCTTAAATAATACAAGCTCATATAAGAAAATACAGTCTTAAATAAAATCAAAACCATCTTATAATTATTTCTCACAAATCAAAATTTAAAAAAATACCTTAAGTAGATTCTTACCGCCTGAGGTAATTAAATACCCTCTAAAAATAAAAAGGAAATACCAACTGTAATAGTTTTTAAATACAAACTGCAAATAAAAAGCATCTTACACTCTATAAATATTAAAACATAATTACCCCCTATAAATATTGAAATATCTTACTCCCTATAAATATTTATAATATCCTACAAACTATAAATATTTAAATATCTTACAAACTATAAATATTTAAATATCTTACAAACTATAAATATTTAAATATCTTACTCACTATAAATATTTAAAGTATCTTACTCCCTATAAATATTTAAAATTTCTTACAACCTATAAATTTAAAATATCTTACTCACTAAAAATATTTAAATCATCTTACTCACTATAAATATTTAAAATATCTTACTTCCTATAAATATTTAAAATATCTTACTTCCTATAAATATTAAAAATATCTTACCAACTTCAAATATTTAAAATATTTTACATTCTATAAATATTAAAATATCCTACAAACTATAAATATTTAAAACATTTTACATTCTATAAATATTTAAAATATCTTAAAAACTATAAATATTTAAGTATCTTACCATCTATAAATATTTTAAATGTTTTACATTCTATAAAAATTTAAAACGTTTACGTTCTATAAATAAAAAAATAGCTTACTAACTATAAATATTTATAATATCCTACGTGCTATAAATATTTAAAATATCTTACTCCCTATAATTATTTAAAATATTTTACATTCTATAAATATTTAAAAAATCTTACAAACTTAAAATATTTAAAATACCTTACAAACTATAAATATTTAAATATCTTACATTCTATAAGTATTAAAATATCTTACATTCTGTAAATATTTAAAATATCATACTCCCTATAATCATTAAAATATCTTACAATCTTTAAATATTTAAATATCTTACATTCTATAAATATTTAAAATATCTTACTCCCTATAAATATTTAAAATACCATACAATCTATAAATATTTAAATATCTTGCATTCTATAAATTTAAAATATCTTACAAACTTTAAATATTTAAAATATCTTACCCCCTATAAATATTTAAAATACTTTACAGTCTATAAATATTTAAAATATCTTACCAACTTAAAATATTTAAAATATCTTACAAACTATAAATATTTAAATATCTTACAAACTATAGATATTTAAATACCTTACCTTCTATAAATATTTAAAATATCTTGCGTGCTATAAATATTTAAACTATCTTACATTCTATAAATTTAAAATATCTTACTTCCTAAAATAAAATATCTTACTCTCTATAAATATTAAAAATATCTTACCTCCTATAAATATTTAAAATATCTTACCTCCTATAAGTATTAAAATATCTACCATCTATAAATATTTAAAATATTTTACA
>CAMPDV010004795.1:0-33328 GCA_946699065.1 Loxodes magnus
AAATTAGGTGTCGAAAAAAGAATAGTCAAAGAGTAAAAATGAGAAGTCGAAAATCATATGAAAAGGTGCAAAGACGAAAAATGTTCATAAATATCTTTTAGAAAGAGAGAGTAAAGATATTTTAAAAATTTCGAAATTAGGTGTCGAAAAAAGAATAGTCAAAGAGTAAAAATGAAAAGTCGAAAATTATATAAAAATGTGCAAAGAAGAAAAATGTTCATAAATATCTTTTAGAAAGAGAGAGTAAAGATATTTTAAAAATTTCGAAATTAGGTGTCGAAAAAAGAATAGTCAAAGAGTAAAAATGAAAATTCGAAAATTATATAAAAAAAGTATGAAAACGAAAAATGTTCATAAATATCTTTTAGAAAGAGAGAGTAAAGATATTTTAAAAATTTCGAAATTAGGTGTCGAAAAAAGAATAGTCAAAGAGTAAAAATGAGAAGTCGAAAATTATTAAAAAAAGTGCAAAGAATAAAAATATTCATAAATATCTTTTAGAAAGAGAGAGTAAAGATATTTTAAAAATTTCGAAATTAGGTGTCGAAAAAAGAATAGTCAAAGAGTAAAAATGAGAAGTCGAAAATTATAATAAAAGTATGAAAATGAAAAATGTTCATAAATATCTTTTAGAAAGAGAGAGTAAAGATATTTTAAAAATTTCGAAATTAGGTGTCGAAAAAAGAATAGTCAAAGAGTAAAAATGAAAATTCGAAAATTATAATAAAAGTGCAAAGAATAAAAATGTTCATAAATATCTTTTAGAAAGAGAGAGTAAAGATATTTTAAAAATTTCGAAATTAGGTGTCGAAAAAAGAATAGTCAAAGAGTAAAAATGAGAAGTCGAAAATTATATAAAAAAGTGCAAAGACGAAAAATGTTCATAAATATCTTTTAGAAAGAGAGAGTAAAGATATTTTAAAAATTTCGAAATTAGGTGTCGAAAAAAGAATAGTCAAAGAGTAAAAATGAGAATTCGAAAATTATAATAAAAGTATGAAAATGAAAAATGTTCATAAATATCTTTTAGAAAGAGAGAGTAAAGATATTTTAAAAATTTCGAAATTAGGTGTCGAAAAAAGAATAGTCAAAGAGTAAAAATGAGAATTCGAAAATTATTAAAAAAAGTGTAAAGAATAAAAATATTCATAAATATCTTTTAGAAAGAGAGAGTAAAGATATTTTAAAAATTTCGAAATTAGGTGTCGAAAAAAGAATAGTCAAAGAGTAAAAATGAGAATTCGAAAATTATAATAAAAGTATGAAAATGAAAAATGTTCATAAATATCTTTTAGAAAGAGAGAGTAAAGATATTTTAAAAATTTCGAAATTAGGTGTCGAAAAAAGAATAGTCAAAGAGTAAAAATGAGAAGTCGAAAATTATATAAAAAAGTGTAAAGAATAAAAATGTTCATAAATATCTTTTAGAAAGAGAGAGTAAAGATATTTTAAAAATTTCGAAATTAGGTGTCGAAAAAAGAATAGTCAAAGAGTAAAAATGAGAAGTCGAAAATTATATAAAAAAGTGCAAAGAATAAAAATATTCATAAATATCTTTTAGAAAGAGAGAGTAAAGATATTTTAAAAATTTCGAAATTAGGTGTCGAAAAAAGAATAGTCAAAGAGTAAAAATGAGAAGTCGAAAATTATAATAAAAGTATGAAAATGAAAAATGTTCATAAATATCTTTTAGAAAGAGAGAGTAAAGATATTTTAAAAATTTCGAAATTAGGTGTCGAAAAAAGAATAGTCAAAGAGTAAAAATGAGAAGTCGAAAATTATAAAAAAAGTGCAAAGACGAAAAATATTCATAAATATCTTTTAGAAAGAGAGAGTAAAGATATTTTAAAAATTTCGAAATTAGGTGTCGAAAAAAGAATAGTCAAAGAGTAAAAATGAAAATTCGAAAATTATAATAAAAGTGCAAAGACGAAAAATGTTCATAAATATCTTTTAGAAAGAGAGAGTAAAGATATTTTAAAAATTTCGAAATTAGGTGTCGAAAAAAGAATAGTCAAAGAGTAAAAATGAGAAGTCTAAAATTTTATTAATAAGTGCAAAGACGAAAAATGTTCATAAATATCTTTTAGAAAGAGAGAGTAAAGATATTTTAAAAATTTCGAAATTAGGTGTCGAAAAAAGAATAGTCAAAGAGTAAAAATGAGAAGTCGAAAATTATATAAATAAGTGCAAAGACGAAAAATGTTCATAAATATCTTTTAGAAAGAGAGAGTAAAGATATTTTAAAAATTTCGAAATTAGGTGTCGAAAAAAGAATAGTCAAAGAGTAAAAATGAGAAGTCGAAAATCATATGAAAAGGTGCAAAGACGAAAAATGTTCATAAATATCTTTTAGAAAGAGAGAGTAAAGATATTTTAAAAATTTCGAAATTAGGTGTCGAAAAAAGAATAGTCAAAGAGTAAAAATGAGAAGTCGAAAATTATATAAAAAAAGTGCAAAGACGAAAAATGTTCATAAATATCTTTTAGAAAGAGAGAGTAAAGATATTTTAAAAATTTCGAAATTAGGTGTCGAAAAAAGAATAGTCAAAGAGTAAAAATGAAAATTCGAAAATTATTAAAAAAAGTGTAAAGAATAAAAATATTCATAAATATCTTTTAGAAAGAGAGAGTAAAGATATTTTAAAAATTTCGAAATTAGGTGTCGAAAAAAGAATAGTCAAAGAGTAAAAATGAGAAGTCGAAAATTATTAAAAAAAAGTGTAAAGAAGAAAAATGTTCATAAATATCTTTTAGAAAGAGAGAGTAAAGATATTTTAAAAATTTCGAAATTAGGTGTCGAAAAAAGAATAGTCAAAGAGTAAAAATGAAAATTCGAAAATTATATAAAAAAGTGCAAAGACGAAAAATGTTCATAAATATCTTTTAGAAAGAGAGAGTAAAGATATTTTAAAAATTTCGAAATTAGGTGTCGAAAAAAGAATAGTCAAAGAGTAAAAATGAGAAGTCTAAAATTATATAAAAAAGTGCAAAGACGAAAAATGTTCATAAATATCTTTTAGAAAGAGAGAGTAAAGATATTTTAAAAATTTCGAAATTAGGTGTCGAAAAAAGAATAGTCAAAGAGTAAAAATGAGAAGTCGAAAATTATATAAATAAGTGCAAAGACGAAAAATGTTCATAAATATCTTTTAGAAAGAGAGAGTAAAGATATTTTAAAAATTTCGAAATTAGGTGTCGAAAAAAGAATAGTCAAAGAGTAAAAATGAGAATTCGAAAATTATTAAAAAAAGTGTAAAGAATAAAAATATTCATAAATATCTTTTAGAAAGAGAGAGTAAAGATATTTTAAAAATTTCGAAATTAGGTGTCGAAAAAAGAATAGTCAAAGAGTAAAAATGAGAAGTCTAAAATTATATAAAAAAGTGCAAAGAATAAAAATATTCATAAATATCTTTTAGAAAGAGAGAGTAAAGATATATTAAAAATTTCGAAATTAGGTGTCGAAAAAAGAATAGTCAAAGAGTAAAAATGAAAAGTCGAAAATTATAATAAAAGTGCAAAGACGAAAAATGTTCATAAATATCTTTTAGAAAGAGAGAGTAAAGATATTTTAAAAATTTCGAAATTAGGTGTCGAAAAAAGAATAGTCAAAGAGTAAAAATGAGAAGTCGAAAATTATATAAATAAGTGCAAAGACGAAAAATGTTCATAAATATCTTTTAGAAAGAGAGAGTAAAGATATTTTAAAAATTTCGAAATTAGGTGTCGAAAAAAGAATAGTCAAAGAGTAAAAATGAGAATTCGAAAATTATTAAAAAAAGTATGAAAATGAAAAATGTTCATAAATATCTTTTAGAAAGAGAGAGTAAAGATATTTTAAAAATTTCGAAATTAGGTGTCGAAAAAAGAATAGTCAAAGAGTAAAAATGAAAAGTCGAAAATTATAATAAAAGGTGCAAAGAATAAAAATATTCATAAATATCTTTTAGAAAGAGAGAGTAAAGATATTTTAAAAATTTCGAAATTAGGTGTCGAAAAAAGAATAGTCAAAGAGTAAAAATGAGAAGTCTAAAATTTTATTAATAAGTGCAAAGACGAAAAATGTTCATAAATATCTTTTAGAAAGAGAGAGTAAAGATATTTTAAAAATTTCGAAATTAGGTGTCGAAAAAAGAATAGTCAAAGAGTAAAAATGAGAAGTCGAAAATTATATAAATAAGTGCAAAGACGAAAAATGTTCATAAATATCTTTTAGAAAGAGAGAGTAAAGATATTTTAAAAATTTCGAAATTAGGTGTCGAAAAAAGAATAGTCAAAGAGTAAAAATGAGAAGTCGAAAATTATATAAAAAAGTGCAAAGACGAAAAATATTCATAAATATCTTTTAGAAAGAGAGAGTAAAGATATTTTAAAAATTTCGAAATTAGGTGTCGAAAAAAGAATAGTCAAAGAGTAAAAATGAAAATTCGAAAATTATAATAAAAGTGCAAAGACGAAAAATGTTCATAAATATCTTTTAGAAAGAGAGAGTAAAGATATTTTAAAAATTTCGAAATTAGGTGTCGAAAAAAGAATAGTCAAAGAGTAAAAATGAGAAGTCGAAAATTATATAAAAAAGTGCAAAGACGAAAAATGTTCATAAATATCTTTTAGAAAGAGATAGTAAAGATATTTTAAAAATTTCGAAATTAGGTGTCGAAAAAAGAATAGTCAAAGAGTAAAAATGAGAAGTCGAAAATTATATAAAAAAGTGCAAAGACGAAAAATGTTCATAAATATCTTTTAGAAAGAGAGAGTAAAGATATTTTAAAAATTTCGAAATTAGGTGTCGAAAAAAGAATAGTCAAAGAGTAAAAATGAAAAGTCTAAAATTTTATTAATAAGTGCAAAGACGAAAAATGTTCATAAATATCTTTTAGAAAGAGAGAGTAAAGATATTTTAAAAATTTCGAAATTAGGTGTCGAAAAAAGAATAGTCAAAGAGTAAAAATGAGAAGTCGAAAATTATATAAATAAGTGCAAAGACGAAAAATGTTCATAAATATCTTTTAGAAAGAGAGAGTAAAGATATTTTAAAAATTTCGAAATTAGGTGTCGAAAAAAGAATAGTCAAAGAGTAAAAATGAGAAGTCGAAAATTATAATAAAAGTATGAAAATGAAAAATGTTCATAAATATCTTTTAGAAAGAGAGAGTAAAGATATTTTAAAAATTTCGAAATTAGGTGTCGAAAAAAGAATAGTCAAAGAGTAAAAATGAAAAGTCTAAAATTTTATTAATAAGTGCAAAGACGAAAAATGTTCATAAATATCTTTTAGAAAGAGAGAGTAAAGATATTTTAAAAATTTCGAAATTAGGTGTCGAAAAAAGAATAGTCAAAGAGTAAAAATGAGAAGTCGAAAATTATATAAATAAGTGCAAAGACGAAAAATGTTCATAAATATCTTTTAGAAAGAGAGAGTAAAGATATTTTAAAAATTTCGAAATTAGGTGTCGAAAAAAGAATAGTCAAAGAGTAAAAATGAGAAGTCGAAAATTATATAAAAAAGTGCAAAGACGAAAAATATTCATAAATATCTTTTAGAAAGAGAGAGTAAAGATATTTTAAAAATTTCGAAATTAGGTGTCGAAAAAAGAATAGTCAAAGAGTAAAAATGAGAAGTCGAAAATTATTAAAAAAAGTGCAAAGAATAAAAATATTCATAAATATCTTTTAGAAAGAGAGAGTAAAGATATTTTAAAAATTTCGAAATTAGGTGTCGAAAAAAGAATAGTCAAAGAGTAAAAATGAGAAGTCGAAAATTATAATAAAAGTATGAAAATGAAAAATGTTCATAAATATCTTTTAGAAAGAGAGAGTAAAGATATTTTAAAAATTTCGAAATTAGGTGTCGAAAAAAGAATAGTCAAAGAGTAAAAATGAAAATTCGAAAATTATAATAAAAGTGCAAAGAATAAAAATGTTCATAAATATCTTTTAGAAAGAGAGAGTAAAGATATTTTAAAAATTTCGAAATTAGGTGTCGAAAAAAGAATAGTCAAAGAGTAAAAATGAGAAGTCGAAAATTATATAAAAAAGTGCAAAGACGAAAAATGTTCATAAATATCTTTTAGAAAGAGAGAGTAAAGATATTTTAAAAATTTCGAAATTAGGTGTCGAAAAAAGAATAGTCAAAGAGTAAAAATGAGAATTCGAAAATTATAATAAAAGTATGAAAATGAAAAATGTTCATAAATATCTTTTAGAAAGAGAGAGTAAAGATATTTTAAAAATTTCGAAATTAGGTGTCGAAAAAAGAATAGTCAAAGAGTAAAAATGAGAATTCGAAAATTATTAAAAAAAGTGTAAAGAATAAAAATATTCATAAATATCTTTTAGAAAGAGAGAGTAAAGATATTTTAAAAATTTCGAAATTAGGTGTCGAAAAAAGAATAGTCAAAGAGTAAAAATGAGAATTCGAAAATTATAATAAAAGTATGAAAATGAAAAATGTTCATAAATATCTTTTAGAAAGAGAGAGTAAAGATATTTTAAAAATTTCGAAATTAGGTGTCGAAAAAAGAATAGTCAAAGAGTAAAAATGAGAAGTCGAAAATTATATAAAAAAGTGTAAAGAATAAAAATGTTCATAAATATCTTTTAGAAAGAGAGAGTAAAGATATTTTAAAAATTTCGAAATTAGGTGTCGAAAAAAGAATAGTCAAAGAGTAAAAATGAGAAGTCGAAAATTATATAAAAAAGTGCAAAGAATAAAAATATTCATAAATATCTTTTAGAAAGAGAGAGTAAAGATATTTTAAAAATTTCGAAATTAGGTGTCGAAAAAAGAATAGTCAAAGAGTAAAAATGAGAAGTCGAAAATTATAATAAAAGTATGAAAATGAAAAATGTTCATAAATATCTTTTAGAAAGAGAGAGTAAAGATATTTTAAAAATTTCGAAATTAGGTGTCGAAAAAAGAATAGTCAAAGAGTAAAAATGAGAAGTCGAAAATTATAAAAAAAGTGCAAAGACGAAAAATATTCATAAATATCTTTTAGAAAGAGAGAGTAAAGATATTTTAAAAATTTCGAAATTAGGTGTCGAAAAAAGAATAGTCAAAGAGTAAAAATGAAAATTCGAAAATTATAATAAAAGTGCAAAGACGAAAAATGTTCATAAATATCTTTTAGAAAGAGAGAGTAAAGATATTTTAAAAATTTCGAAATTAGGTGTCGAAAAAAGAATAGTCAAAGAGTAAAAATGAGAAGTCTAAAATTTTATTAATAAGTGCAAAGACGAAAAATGTTCATAAATATCTTTTAGAAAGAGAGAGTAAAGATATTTTAAAAATTTCGAAATTAGGTGTCGAAAAAAGAATAGTCAAAGAGTAAAAATGAGAAGTCGAAAATTATATAAATAAGTGCAAAGACGAAAAATGTTCATAAATATCTTTTAGAAAGAGAGAGTAAAGATATTTTAAAAATTTCGAAATTAGGTGTCGAAAAAAGAATAGTCAAAGAGTAAAAATGAGAAGTCGAAAATCATATGAAAAGGTGCAAAGACGAAAAATGTTCATAAATATCTTTTAGAAAGAGAGAGTAAAGATATTTTAAAAATTTCGAAATTAGGTGTCGAAAAAAGAATAGTCAAAGAGTAAAAATGAGAAGTCGAAAATTATATAAAAAAAGTGCAAAGACGAAAAATGTTCATAAATATCTTTTAGAAAGAGAGAGTAAAGATATTTTAAAAATTTCGAAATTAGGTGTCGAAAAAAGAATAGTCAAAGAGTAAAAATGAGAAGTCGAAAATTATAATAAAAGTATGAAAATGAAAAATGTTCATAAATATCTTTTAGAAAGAGAGAGTAAAGATATTTTAAAAATTTCGAAATTAGGTGTCGAAAAAAGAATAGTCAAAGAGTAAAAATGAGAATTCGAAAATTATAATAAAAGTATGAAAATGAAAAATGTTCATAAATATCTTTTAGAAAGAGAGAGTAAAGATATTTTAAAAATTTCGAAATTAGGTGTCGAAAAAAGAATAGTCAAAGAGTAAAAATGAGAAGTCGAAAATTATAATAAAAGTATGAAAATGAAAAATGTTCATAAATATCTTTTAGAAAGAGAGAGTAAAGATATTTTAAAAATTTCGAAATTAGGTGTCGAAAAAAGAATAGTCAAAGAGTAAAAATGAGAAGTCGAAAATTATAAAAAAAGTGCAAAGACGAAAAATATTCATAAATATCTTTTAGAAAGAGAGAGTAAAGATATTTTAAAAATTTCGAAATTAGGTGTCGAAAAAAGAATAGTCAAAGAGTAAAAATGAAAATTCGAAAATTATAATAAAAGTGCAAAGACGAAAAATGTTCATAAATATCTTTTAGAAAGAGAGAGTAAAGATATTTTAAAAATTTCGAAATTAGGTGTCGAAAAAAGAATAGTCAAAGAGTAAAAATGAGAAGTCTAAAATTTTATTAATAAGTGCAAAGACGAAAAATGTTCATAAATATCTTTTAGAAAGAGAGAGTAAAGATATTTTAAAAATTTCGAAATTAGGTGTCGAAAAAAGAATAGTCAAAGAGTAAAAATGAGAAGTCGAAAATTATATAAATAAGTGCAAAGACGAAAAATGTTCATAAATATCTTTTAGAAAGAGAGAGTAAAGATATTTTAAAAATTTCGAAATTAGGTGTCGAAAAAAGAATAGTCAAAGAGTAAAAATGAGAAGTCGAAAATCATATGAAAAGGTGCAAAGACGAAAAATGTTCATAAATATCTTTTAGAAAGAGAGAGTAAAGATATTTTAAAAATTTCGAAATTAGGTGTCGAAAAAAGAATAGTCAAAGAGTAAAAATGAGAAGTCGAAAATTATATAAAAAAAGTGCAAAGACGAAAAATGTTCATAAATATCTTTTAGAAAGAGAGAGTAAAGATATTTTAAAAATTTCGAAATTAGGTGTCGAAAAAAGAATAGTCAAAGAGTAAAAATGAAAATTCGAAAATTATTAAAAAAAGTGTAAAGAATAAAAATATTCATAAATATCTTTTAGAAAGAGAGAGTAAAGATATTTTAAAAATTTCGAAATTAGGTGTCGAAAAAAGAATAGTCAAAGAGTAAAAATGAGAAGTCGAAAATTATTAAAAAAAAGTGTAAAGAAGAAAAATGTTCATAAATATCTTTTAGAAAGAGAGAGTAAAGATATTTTAAAAATTTCGAAATTAGGTGTCGAAAAAAGAATAGTCAAAGAGTAAAAATGAAAATTCGAAAATTATATAAAAAAGTGCAAAGACGAAAAATGTTCATAAATATCTTTTAGAAAGAGAGAGTAAAGATATTTTAAAAATTTCGAAATTAGGTGTCGAAAAAAGAATAGTCAAAGAGTAAAAATGAGAAGTCTAAAATTATATAAAAAAGTGCAAAGACGAAAAATGTTCATAAATATCTTTTAGAAAGAGAGAGTAAAGATATTTTAAAAATTTCGAAATTAGGTGTCGAAAAAAGAATAGTCAAAGAGTAAAAATGAGAAGTCGAAAATTATATAAATAAGTGCAAAGACGAAAAATGTTCATAAATATCTTTTAGAAAGAGAGAGTAAAGATATTTTAAAAATTTCGAAATTAGGTGTCGAAAAAAGAATAGTCAAAGAGTAAAAATGAGAATTCGAAAATTATTAAAAAAAGTGTAAAGAATAAAAATATTCATAAATATCTTTTAGAAAGAGAGAGTAAAGATATTTTAAAAATTTCGAAATTAGGTGTCGAAAAAAGAATAGTCAAAGAGTAAAAATGAGAAGTCTAAAATTATATAAAAAAGTGCAAAGAATAAAAATATTCATAAATATCTTTTAGAAAGAGAGAGTAAAGATATATTAAAAATTTCGAAATTAGGTGTCGAAAAAAGAATAGTCAAAGAGTAAAAATGAAAAGTCGAAAATTATAATAAAAGTGCAAAGACGAAAAATGTTCATAAATATCTTTTAGAAAGAGAGAGTAAAGATATTTTAAAAATTTCGAAATTAGGTGTCGAAAAAAGAATAGTCAAAGAGTAAAAATGAGAAGTCGAAAATTATATAAATAAGTGCAAAGACGAAAAATGTTCATAAATATCTTTTAGAAAGAGAGAGTAAAGATATTTTAAAAATTTCGAAATTAGGTGTCGAAAAAAGAATAGTCAAAGAGTAAAAATGAGAATTCGAAAATTATTAAAAAAAGTATGAAAATGAAAAATGTTCATAAATATCTTTTAGAAAGAGAGAGTAAAGATATTTTAAAAATTTCGAAATTAGGTGTCGAAAAAAGAATAGTCAAAGAGTAAAAATGAAAAGTCGAAAATTATAATAAAAGGTGCAAAGAATAAAAATATTCATAAATATCTTTTAGAAAGAGAGAGTAAAGATATTTTAAAAATTTCGAAATTAGGTGTCGAAAAAAGAATAGTCAAAGAGTAAAAATGAGAAGTCTAAAATTTTATTAATAAGTGCAAAGACGAAAAATGTTCATAAATATCTTTTAGAAAGAGAGAGTAAAGATATTTTAAAAATTTCGAAATTAGGTGTCGAAAAAAGAATAGTCAAAGAGTAAAAATGAGAAGTCGAAAATTATATAAATAAGTGCAAAGACGAAAAATGTTCATAAATATCTTTTAGAAAGAGAGAGTAAAGATATTTTAAAAATTTCGAAATTAGGTGTCGAAAAAAGAATAGTCAAAGAGTAAAAATGAGAAGTCGAAAATTATATAAAAAAGTGCAAAGACGAAAAATGTTCATAAATATCTTTTAGAAAGAGATAGTAAAGATATTTTAAAAATTTCGAAATTAGGTGTCGAAAAAAGAATAGTCAAAGAGTAAAAATGAGAAGTCGAAAATTATATAAAAAAGTGCAAAGACGAAAAATGTTCATAAATATCTTTTAGAAAGAGAGAGTAAAGATATTTTAAAAATTTCGAAATTAGGTGTCGAAAAAAGAATAGTCAAAGAGTAAAAATGAAAAGTCTAAAATTTTATTAATAAGTGCAAAGACGAAAAATGTTCATAAATATCTTTTAGAAAGAGAGAGTAAAGATATTTTAAAAATTTCGAAATTAGGTGTCGAAAAAAGAATAGTCAAAGAGTAAAAATGAGAAGTCGAAAATTATATAAATAAGTGCAAAGACGAAAAATGTTCATAAATATCTTTTAGAAAGAGAGAGTAAAGATATTTTAAAAATTTCGAAATTAGGTGTCGAAAAAAGAATAGTCAAAGAGTAAAAATGAGAAGTCGAAAATTATAATAAAAGTATGAAAATGAAAAATGTTCATAAATATCTTTTAGAAAGAGAGAGTAAAGATATTTTAAAAATTTCGAAATTAGGTGTCGAAAAAAGAATAGTCAAAGAGTAAAAATGAAAAGTCTAAAATTTTATTAATAAGTGCAAAGACGAAAAATGTTCATAAATATCTTTTAGAAAGAGAGAGTAAAGATATTTTAAAAATTTCGAAATTAGGTGTCGAAAAAAGAATAGTCAAAGAGTAAAAATGAGAAGTCGAAAATTATATAAATAAGTGCAAAGACGAAAAATGTTCATAAATATCTTTTAGAAAGAGAGAGTAAAGATATTTTAAAAATTTCGAAATTAGGTGTCGAAAAAAGAATAGTCAAAGAGTAAAAATGAGAAGTCGAAAATTATATAAAAAAGTGCAAAGACGAAAAATATTCATAAATATCTTTTAGAAAGAGAGAGTAAAGATATTTTAAAAATTTCGAAATTAGGTGTCGAAAAAAGAATAGTCAAAGAGTAAAAATGAAAATTCGAAAATTATAATAAAAGTGCAAAGACGAAAAATGTTCATAAATATCTTTTAGAAAGAGAGAGTAAAGATATTTTAAAAATTTCGAAATTAGGTGTCGAAAAAAGAATAGTCAAAGAGTAAAAATGAGAAGTCGAAAATTATATAAAAAAGTGCAAAGACGAAAAATGTTCATAAATATCTTTTAGAAAGAGAGAGTAAAGATATTTTAAAAATTTCGAAATTAGGTGTCGAAAAAAGAATAGTCAAAGAGTAAAAATGAAAAGTCGAAAATTATAATAAAAGTGCAAAGACGAAAAATGTTCATAAATATCTTTTAGAAAGAGAGAGTAAAGATATTTTAAAAATTTCGAAATTAGGTGTCGAAAAAAGAATAGTCAAAGAGTAAAAATGAAAAGTCGAAAATTATAATAAAAGTGCAAAGACGAAAAATGTTCATAAATATCTTTTAGAAAGAGAGAGTAAAGATATTTTAAAAATTTCGAAATTAGGTGTCGAAAAAAGAATAGTCAAAGAGTAAAAATGAGAAGTCGAAAATTTTATTAATAAGTGCAAAGACGAAAAATGTTTTTAAATATCTTTTAGAAAGAGAGAGTAAAGATATTTTAAAAATTTCGAAATTAGGTGTCGAAAAAAGAATAGTCAAAGAGTAAAAATGAGAATTCGAAAATTATTAAAAAAAGTGTAAAGAATAAAAATATTCATAAATATCTTTTAGAAAGAGAGAGTAAAGATATTTTAAAAATTTCGAAATTAGGTGTCGAAAAAAGAATAGTCAAAGAGTAAAAATGAGAAGTCGAAAATTATATAAAAAAGTGCAAAGACGAAAAATGTTCATAAATATCTTTTAGAAAGAGAGAGTAAAGATATTTTAAAAATTTCGAAATTAGGTGTCGAAAAAAGAATAGTCAAAGAGTAAAAATGAGAAGTCGAAAATTATATAAAAAAGTGCAAAGACGAAAAATGTTCATAAATATCTTTTAGAAAGAGAGAGTAAAGATATTTTAAAAATTTCGAAATTAGGTGTCGAAAAAAGAATAGTCAAAGAGTAAAAATGAAAAGTCGAAAATTATAATAAAAGTATGAAAATGAAAAATGTTCATAAATATCTTTTAGAAAGAGAGAGTAAAGATATTTTAAAAATTTCGAAATTAGGTGTCGAAAAAAGAATAGTCAAAGAGTAAAAATGAAAAGTCGAAAATTATAATAAAAGTGCAAAGACGAAAAATGTTCATAAATATCTTTTAGAAAGAGAGAGTAAAGATATTTTAAAAATTTCGAAATTAGGTGTCGAAAAAAGAATAGTCAAAGAGTAAAAATGAGAAGTCGAAAATTTTATTAATAAGTGCAAAGACGAAAAATGTTTTTAAATATCTTTTAGAAAGAGAGAGTAAAGATATTTTAAAAATTTCGAAATTAGGTGTCGAAAAAAGAATAGTCAAAGAGTAAAAATGAGAATTCGAAAATTATTAAAAAAAGTGTAAAGAATAAAAATATTCATAAATATCTTTTAGAAAGAGAGAGTAAAGATATTTTAAAAATTTCGAAATTAGGTGTCGAAAAAAGAATAGTCAAAGAGTAAAAATGAGAAGTCGAAAATTATATAAAAAAGTGCAAAGACGAAAAATGTTCATAAATATCTTTTAGAAAGAGAGAGTAAAGATATTTTAAAAATTTCGAAATTAGGTGTCGAAAAAAGAATAGTCAAAGAGTAAAAATGAGAAGTCGAAAATTATATAAAAAAAGTGCAAAGACGAAAAATGTTCATAAATATCTTTTAGAAAGAGAGAGTAAAGATATTTTAAAAATTTCGAAATTAGGTGTCGAAAAAAGAATAGTCAAAGAGTAAAAATGAAAAGTCGAAAATTATAATAAAAGTGCAAAGACGAAAAATGTTCATAAATATCTTTTAGAAAGAGAGAGTAAAGATATTTTAAAAATTTCGAAATTAGGTGTCGAAAAAAGAATAGTCAAAGAGTAAAAATGAGAAGTCGAAAATTATTAAAAAAAGTATGAAAATGAAAAATGTTCATAAATATCTTTTAGAAAGAGAGAGTAAAGATATTTTAAAAATTTCGAAATTAGGTGTCGAAAAAAGAATAGTCAAAGAGTAAAAATGAGAAGTCGAAAATTATATAAAAAAGTGCAAAGACGAAAAATATTCATAAATATCTTTTAGAAAGAGAGAGTAAAGATATTTTAAAAATTTCGAAATTAGGTGTCGAAAAAAGAATAGTCAAAGAGTAAAAATGAAAATTCGAAAATTATAATAAAAGTGCAAAGACGAAAAATGTTCATAAATATCTTTTAGAAAGAGAGAGTAAAGATATTTTAAAAATTTCGAAATTAGGTGTCGAAAAAAGAATAGTCAAAGAGTAAAAATGAGAAGTCGAAAATTATATAAATAAGTGCAAAGACGAAAAATGTTCATAAATATCTTTTAGAAAGAGAGAGTAAAGATATTTTAAAAATTTCGAAATTAGGTGTCGAAAAAAGAATAGTCAAAGAGTAAAAATGAAAAGTCGAAAATTATAATAAAAGTGCAAAGACGAAAAATGTTCATAAATATCTTTTAGAAAGAGAGAGTAAAGATATTTTAAAAATTTCGAAATTAGGTGTCGAAAAAAGAATAGTCAAAGAGTAAAAATGAGAAGTCGAAAATTATTAAAAAAAAGTGTAAAGAAGAAAAATGTTCATAAATATCTTTTAGAAAGAGAGAGTAAAGATATTTTAAAAATTTCGAAATTAGGTGTCGAAAAAAGAATAGTCAAAGAGTAAAAATGAAAATTCGAAAATTATAATAAAAGTGCAAAGACGAAAAATGTTCATAAATATCTTTTAGAAAGAGAGAGTAAAGATATTTTAAAAATTTCGAAATTAGGTGTCGAAAAAAGAATAGTCAAAGAGTAAAAATGAGAAGTCGAAAATTATATAAATAAGTGCAAAGACGAAAAATGTTCATAAATATCTTTTAGAAAGAGAGAGTAAAGATATTTTAAAAATTTCGAAATTAGGTGTCGAAAAAAGAATAGTCAAAGAGTAAAAATGAGAAGTCGAAAATTATATAAAAAAGTGCAAAGACGAAAAATGTTCATAAATATCTTTTAGAAAGAGAGAGTAAAGATATTTTAAAAATTTCGAAATTAGGTGTCGAAAAAAGAATAGTCAAAGAGTAAAAATGAGAAGTCGAAAATTATATAAAAAAGTGCAAAGACGAAAAATGTTCATAAATATCTTTTAGAAAGAGAGAGTAAAGATATTTTAAAAATTTCGAAATTAGGTGTCGAAAAAAGAATAGTCAAAGAGTAAAAATGAAAATTCGAAAATTATATAAAAAAGTGCAAAGACGAAAAATGTTCATAAATATCTTTTAGAAAGAGAGAGTAAAGATATTTTAAAAATTTCGAAATTAGGTGTCGAAAAAAGAATAGTCAAAGAGTAAAAATGAGAAGTCGAAAATTATATAAAAAAGTGCAAAGACGAAAAATGTTCATAAATATCTTTTAGAAAGAGAGAGTAAAGATATTTTAAAAATTTCGAAATTAGGTGTCGAAAAAAGAATAGTCAAAGAGTAAAAATGAGAAGTCGAAAATTATATAAATAAGTGCAAAGACGAAAAATTTCATAAATATCTTTTAGAAAGAGAGAGTAAAGATATTTTAAAAATTTCGAAATTAGGTGTCGAAAAAAGAATAGTCAAAGAGTAAAAATGAGAATTCGAAAATTATTAAAAAAAGTGTAAAGAATAAAATCGTTCATAAATATCTTTTAGAAAGAGAGAGTAAAGATATATTAAAAATTTCGAAATTAGGTGTCGAAAAAAGAATAGTCAAAGAGTAAAAATGAGAATTCGAAAATTATTAAAAAAGTGTAAAGAATAAAAATATTCATAAATATCTTTTAGAAAGAGAGAGTAAAGATATATTAAAAATTTCGAAATTAGGTGTCGAAAAAAGAATAGTCAAAGAGTAAAAATGAAAAGTCGAAAATTATAATAAAAGTGCAAAGACGAAAAATGTTCATAAATATCTTTTAGAAAGAGAGAGTAAAGATATTTTAAAAATTTCGAAATTAGGTGTCGAAAAAAGAATAGTCAAAGAGTAAAAATGAGAAGTCGAAAATTATATAAATAAGTGCAAAGACGAAAAATGTTCATAAATATCTTTTAGAAAGAGAGAGTAAAGATATTTTAAAAATTTCGAAATTAGGTGTCGAAAAAAGAATAGTCAAAGAGTAAAAATGAGAATTCGAAAATTATTAAAAAAAGTATGAAAATGAAAAATGTTCATAAATATCTTTTAGAAAGAGAGAGTAAAGATATTTTAAAAATTTCGAAATTAGGTGTCGAAAAAAGAATAGTCAAAGAGTAAAAATGAAAAGTCGAAAATTATAATAAAAGGTGCAAAGACGAAAAATATTCATAAATATCTTTTAGAAAGAGAGAGTAAAGATATTTTAAAAATTTCGAAATTAGGTGTCGAAAAAAGAATAGTCAAAGAGTAAAAATGAGAAGTCTAAAATTTTATTAATAAGTGCAAAGACGAAAAATGTTCATAAATATCTTTTAGAAAGAGAGAGTAAAGATATTTTAAAAATTTCGAAATTAGGTGTCGAAAAAAGAATAGTCAAAGAGTAAAAATGAGAAGTCGAAAATTATATAAATAAGTGCAAAGACGAAAAATGTTCATAAATATCTTTTAGAAAGAGAGAGTAAAGATATTTTAAAAATTTCGAAATTAGGTGTCGAAAAAAGAATAGTCAAAGAGTAAAAATGAAAAGTCGAAAATTATAATAAAAGTGCAAAGACGAAAAATGTTCATAAATATCTTTTAGAAAGAGAGAGTAAAGATATTTTAAAAATTTCGAAATTAGGTGTCGAAAAAAGAATAGTCAAAGAGTAAAAATGAAAAGTCGAAAATTATTAAAAAAAGTATGCAAAGACGAAAAATGTTCATAAATATCTTTTAGAAAGAGAGAGTAAAGATATTTTAAAAATTTCGAAATTAGGTGTCGAAAAAAGAATAGTCAAAGAGTAAAAATGAAAATTCGAAAATTATATAAAAAAGTGCAAAGACGAAAAATGTTCATAAATATCTTTTAGAAAGAGAGAGTAAAGATATTTTAAAAATTTCGAAATTAGGTGTCGAAAAAAGAATAGTCAAAGAGTAAAAATGAAAAGTCGAAAATTATATAAATAAGTGCAAAGAAGAAAAATGTTCATAAATATCTTTTAGAAAGAGAGAGTAAAGATATTTTAAAAATTTCGAAATTAGGTGTCGAAAAAAGAATAGTCAAAGAGTAAAAATGAGAAGTCGAAAATTATATAAATAAGTGCAAAGACGAAAAATGTTCATAAATATCTTTTAGAAAGAGAGAGTAAAGATATTTTAAAAATTTCGAAATTAGGTGTCGAAAAAAGAATAGTCAAAGAGTAAAAATGAGAATTCGAAAATTATTAAAAAAAGTGTAAAGAATAAAATCGTTCATAAATATCTTTTAGAAAGAGAGAGTAAAGATATATTAAAAATTTCGAAATTAGGTGTCGAAAAAAGAATAGTCAAAGAGTAAAAATGAGAATTCGAAAATTATTAAAAAAGTGTAAAGAATAAAAATATTCATAAATATCTTTTAGAAAGAGAGAGTAAAGATATATTAAAAATTTCGAAATTAGGTGTCGAAAAAAGAATAGTCAAAGAGTAAAAATGAAAAGTCGAAAATTATAATAAAAGTGCAAAGACGAAAAATGTTCATAAATATCTTTTAGAAAGAGAGAGTAAAGATATTTTAAAAATTTCGAAATTAGGTGTCGAAAAAAGAATAGTCAAAGAGTAAAAATGAGAAGTCGAAAATTATATAAATAAGTGCAAAGACGAAAAATGTTCATAAATATCTTTTAGAAAGAGAGAGTAAAGATATTTTAAAAATTTCGAAATTAGGTGTCGAAAAAAGAATAGTCAAAGAGTAAAAATGAGAATTCGAAAATTATTAAAAAAAGTATGAAAATGAAAAATGTTCATAAATATCTTTTAGAAAGAGAGAGTAAAGATATTTTAAAAATTTCGAAATTAGGTGTCGAAAAAAGAATAGTCAAAGAGTAAAAATGAAAAGTCGAAAATTATAATAAAAGGTGCAAAGACGAAAAATATTCATAAATATCTTTTAGAAAGAGAGAGTAAAGATATTTTAAAAATTTCGAAATTAGGTGTCGAAAAAAGAATAGTCAAAGAGTAAAAATGAGAAGTCTAAAATTTTATTAATAAGTGCAAAGACGAAAAATGTTCATAAATATCTTTTAGAAAGAGAGAGTAAAGATATTTTAAAAATTTCGAAATTAGGTGTCGAAAAAAGAATAGTCAAAGAGTAAAAATGAGAAGTCGAAAATTATATAAATAAGTGCAAAGACGAAAAATGTTCATAAATATCTTTTAGAAAGAGAGAGTAAAGATATTTTAAAAATTTCGAAATTAGGTGTCGAAAAAAGAATAGTCAAAGAGTAAAAATGAGAAGTCGAAAATTATATAAAAAAGTGCAAAGACGAAAAATATTCATAAATATCTTTTAGAAAGAGAGAGTAAAGATATTTTAAAAATTTCGAAATTAGGTGTCGAAAAAAGAATAGTCAAAGAGTAAAAATGAAAATTCGAAAATTATAATAAAAGTGCAAAGACGAAAAATGTTCATAAATATCTTTTAGAAAGAGAGAGTAAAGATATTTTAAAAATTTCGAAATTAGGTGTCGAAAAAAGAATAGTCAAAGAGTAAAAATGAGAAGTCGAAAATTATATAAAAAAGTGCAAAGACGAAAAATGTTCATAAATATCTTTTAGAAAGAGATAGTAAAGATATTTTAAAAATTTCGAAATTAGGTGTCGAAAAAAGAATAGTCAAAGAGTAAAAATGAGAAGTCGAAAATTATATAAAAAAGTGCAAAGACGAAAAATGTTCATAAATATCTTTTAGAAAGAGAGAGTAAAGATATTTTAAAAATTTCGAAATTAGGTGTCGAAAAAAGAATAGTCAAAGAGTAAAAATGAGAATTCGAAAATTATAATAAAAGTATGAAAATGAAAAATGTTCATAAATATCTTTTAGAAAGAGAGAGTAAAGATATTTTAAAAATTTCGAAATTAGGTGTCGAAAAAAGAATAGTCAAAGAGTAAAAATGAAAAGTCGAAAATTATAATAAAAGTGCAAAGACGAAAAATGTTCATAAATATCTTTTAGAAAGAGAGAGTAAAGATATTTTAAAAATTTCGAAATTAGGTGTCGAAAAAAGAATAGTCAAAGAGTAAAAATGAGAAGTCGAAAATTTTATTAATAAGTGCAAAGACGAAAAATGTTCATAAATATCTTTTAGAAAGAGAGAGTAAAGATATTTTAAAAATTTCGAAATTAGGTGTCGAAAAAAGAATAGTCAAAGAGTAAAAATGAGAATTCGAAAATTATTAAAAAAAGTGTAAAGAATAAAAATATTCATAAATATCTTTTAGAAAGAGAGAGTAAAGATATTTTAAAAATTTCGAAATTAGGTGTCGAAAAAAGAATAGTCAAAGAGTAAAAATGAGAAGTCGAAAATTATATAAAAAAGTGCAAAGACGAAAAATGTTCATAAATATCTTTTAGAAAGAGAGAGTAAAGATATTTTAAAAATTTCGAAATTAGGTGTCGAAAAAAGAATAGTCAAAGAGTAAAAATGAGAAGTCGAAAATTATTAAAAAAAGTATGAAAATGAAAAATGTTCATAAATATCTTTTAGAAAGAGAGAGTAAAGATATTTTAAAAATTTCGAAATTAGGTGTCGAAAAAAGAATAGTCAAAGAGTAAAAATGAAAAGTCGAAAATTATAATAAAAGTGCAAAGACGAAAAATGTTCATAAATATCTTTTAGAAAGAGAGAGTAAAGATATTTTAAAAATTTCGAAATTAGGTGTCGAAAAAAGAATAGTCAAAGAGTAAAAATGAGAAGTCGAAAATTATATAAAAAAGTGCAAAGACGAAAAATGTTCATAAATATCTTTTAGAAAGAGATAGTAAAGATATTTTAAAAATTTCGAAATTAGGTGTCGAAAAAAGAATAGTCAAAGAGTAAAAATGAGAAGTCGAAAATTATATAAAAAAGTGCAAAGACGAAAAATGTTCATAAATATCTTTTAGAAAGAGAGAGTAAAGATATTTTAAAAATTTCGAAATTAGGTGTCGAAAAAAGAATAGTCAAAGAGTAAAAATGAGAATTCGAAAATTATAATAAAAGTATGAAAATGAAAAATGTTCATAAATATCTTTTAGAAAGAGAGAGTAAAGATATTTTAAAAATTTCGAAATTAGGTGTCGAAAAAAGAATAGTCAAAGAGTAAAAATGAGAAGTCGAAAATTATAATAAAAGTGCAAAGACGAAAAATGTTCATAAATATCTTTTAGAAAGAGAGAGTAAAGATATTTTAAAAATTTCGAAATTAGGTGTCGAAAAAAGAATAGTCAAAGAGTAAAAATGAGAAGTCGAAAATTATATAAATAAGTGCAAAGACGAAAAATGTTCATAAATATCTTTTAGAAAGAGAGAGTAAAGATATTTTAAAAATTTCGAAATTAGGTGTCGAAAAAAGAATAGTCAAAGAGTAAAAATGAGAAGTCGAAAATTATATAAAAAAGTGCAAAGACGAAAAATATTCATAAATATCTTTTAGAAAGAGAGAGTAAAGATATTTTAAAAATTTCGAAATTAGGTGTCGAAAAAAGAATAGTCAAAGAGTAAAAATGAAAATTCGAAAATTATAATAAAAGTGCAAAGACGAAAAATGTTCATAAATATCTTTTAGAAAGAGAGAGTAAAGATATTTTAAAAATTTCGAAATTAGGTGTCGAAAAAAGAATAGTCAAAGAGTAAAAATGAGAAGTCGAAAATTATATAAAAAAGTGCAAAGACGAAAAATGTTCATAAATATCTTTTAGAAAGAGATAGTAAAGATATTTTAAAAATTTCGAAATTAGGTGTCGAAAAAAGAATAGTCAAAGAGTAAAAATGAGAAGTCGAAAATTATATAAAAAAGTGCAAAGACGAAAAATGTTCATAAATATCTTTTAGAAAGAGAGAGTAAAGATATTTTAAAAATTTCGAAATTAGGTGTCGAAAAAAGAATAGTCAAAGAGTAAAAATGAGAAGTCGAAAATTATATAAATAAGTGCAAAGACGAAAAATGTTCATAAATATCTTTTAGAAAGAGAGAGTAAAGATATTTTAAAAATTTCGAAATTAGGTGTCGAAAAAAGAATAGTCAAAGAGTAAAAATGAGAAGTCGAAAATTTTATTAATAAGTGAAAGACGAAAAATGTTCATAAATATCTTTTAGAAAGAGAGAGTAAAGATATTTTAAAAATTTCGAAATTAGGTGTCGAAAAAAGAATAGTCAAAGAGTAAAAATGAGAATTCGAAAATTATTAATAAAAGTGTAAAGAATAAAAATATTCATAAATATCTTTTAGAAAGAGAGAGTAAAGATATTTTAAAAATTTCGAAATTAGGTGTCGAAAAAAGAATAGTCAAAGAGTAAAAATGAGAAGTCGAAAATTATATAAAAAAGTGCAAAGACGAAAAATGTTCATAAATATCTTTTAGAAAGAGATAGTAAAGATATTTTAAAAATTTCGAAATTAGGTGTCGAAAAAAGAATAGTCAAAGAGTAAAAATGAGAAGTCGAAAATTATATAAAAAAGTGCAAAGACGAAAAATGTTCATAAATATCTTTTAGAAAGAGAGAGTAAAGATATTTTAAAAATTTCGAAATTAGGTGTCGAAAAAAGAATAGTCAAAGAGTAAAAATGAGAAGTCGAAAATTATTAAAAAAAGTATGAAAATGAAAAATGTTCATAAATATCTTTTAGAAAGAGAGAGTAAAGATATTTTAAAAATTTCGAAATTAGGTGTCGAAAAAAGAATAGTCAAAGAGTAAAAATGAAAAGTCGAAAATTATAATAAAAGTGCAAAGACGAAAAATGTTCATAAATATCTTTTAGAAAGAGAGAGTAAAGATATTTTAAAAATTTCGAAATTAGGTGTCGAAAAAAGAATAGTCAAAGAGTAAAAATGAGAAGTCGAAAATTATATAAATAAGTGCAAAGACGAAAAATGTTCATAAATATCTTTTAGAAAGAGAGAGTAAAGATATTTTAAAAATTTCGAAATTAGGTGTCGAAAAAAGAATAGTCAAAGAGTAAAAATGAGAAGTCGAAAATTTTATTAATAAGTGCAAAGACGAAAAATGTTCATAAATATCTTTTAGAAAGAGAGAGTAAAGATATTTTAAAAATTTCGAAATTAGGTGTCGAAAAAAGAATAGTCAAAGAGTAAAAATGAGAAGTCGAAAATTATATAAAAAAGTGCAAAGACGAAAAATGTTCATAAATATCTTTTAGAAAGAGAGAGTAAAGATATTTTAAAAATTTCGAAATTAGGTGTCGAAAAAAGAATAGTCAAAGAGTAAAAATGAGAAGTCGAAAATTTTATTAATAAGTGCAAAGACGAAAAATGTTCATAAATATCTTTTAGAAAGAGAGAGTAAAGATATTTTAAAAATTTCGAAATTAGGTGTCGAAAAAAGAATAGTCAAAGAGTAAAAATGAGAATTCGAAAATTATTAAAAAAAGTATGAAAATGAAAAATGTTCATAAATATCTTTTAGAAAGAGAGAGTAAAGATATTTTAAAAATTTCGAAATTAGGTGTCGAAAAAAGAATAGTCAAAGAGTAAAAATGAGAATTCGAAAATTATAATAAAAGTATGAAAATGAAAAATGTTCATAAATATCTTTTAGAAAGAGAGAGTAAAGATATTTTAAAAATTTCGAAATTAGGTGTCGAAAAAAGAATAGTCAAAGAGTAAAAATGAAAAGTCGAAAATTATAATAAAAGTGCAAAGACGAAAAATGTTCATAAATATCTTTTAGAAAGAGAGAGTAAAGATATTTTAAAAATTTCGAAATTAGGTGTCGAAAAAAGAATAGTCAAAGAGTAAAAATGAGAAGTCGAAAATTATATAAATAAGTGCAAAGACGAAAAATGTTCATAAATATCTTTTAGAAAGAGAGAGTAAAGATATTTTAAAAATTTCGAAATTAGGTGTCGAAAAAAGAATAGTCAAAGAGTAAAAATGAGAAGTCGAAAATTTTATTAATAAGTGCAAAGACGAAAAATGTTCATAAATATCTTTTAGAAAGAGAGAGTAAAGATATTTTAAAAATTTCGAAATTAGGTGTCGAAAAAAGAATAGTCAAAGAGTAAAAATGAGAAGTCGAAAATTATATAAAAAAGTGCAAAGACGAAAAATGTTCATAAATATCTTTTAGAAAGAGAGAGTAAAGATATTTTAAAAATTTCGAAATTAGGTGTCGAAAAAAGAATAGTCAAAGAGTAAAAATGAGAAGTCGAAAATTATAATAAAAGTGCAAAGACGAAAAATGTTCATAAATATCTTTTAGAAAGAGAGAGTAAAGATATTTTAAAAATTTCGAAATTAGGTGTCGAAAAAAGAATAGTCAAAGAGTAAAAATGAGAATTCGAAAATTATTAAAAAAAGTATGAAAATGAAAAATGTTCATAAATATCTTTTAGAAAGAGAGAGTAAAGATATTTTAAAAATTTCGAAATTAGGTGTCGAAAAAAGAATAGTCAAAGAGTAAAAATGAGAAGTCGAAAATTATATAAAAAAGTGCAAAGACGAAAAATGTTCATAAATATCTTTTAGAAAGAGAGAGTAAAGATATTTTAAAAATTTCGAAATTAGGTGTCGAAAAAAGAATAGTCAAAGAGTAAAAATGAGAAGTCGAAAATTATATAAATAAGTGCAAAGACGAAAAATGTTCATAAATATCTTTTAGAAAGAGAGAGTAAAGATATTTTAAAAATTTCGAAATTAGGTGTCGAAAAAAGAATAGTCAAAGAGTAAAAATGAGAAGTCGAAAATTTTATTAATAAGTGAAAGACGAAAAATGTTCATAAATATCTTTTAGAAAGAGAGAGTAAAGATATTTTAAAAATTTCGAAATTAGGTGTCGAAAAAAGAATAGTCAAAGAGTAAAAATGAGAATTCGAAAATTATTAATAAAAGTGTAAAGAATAAAAATATTCATAAATATCTTTTAGAAAGAGAGAGTAAAGATATTTTAAAAATTTCGAAATTAGGTGTCGAAAAAAGAATAGTCAAAGAGTAAAAATGAAAATTCGAAAATTATAATAAAAGTGCAAAGACGAAAAATGTTCATAAATATCTTTTAGAAAGAGAGAGTAAAGATATTTTAAAAATTTCGAAATTAGGTGTCGAAAAAAGAATAGTCAAAGAGTAAAAATGAGAAGTCGAAAATTATATAAAAAAGTGCAAAGACGAAAAATGTTCATAAATATCTTTTAGAAAGAGAGAGTAAAGATATTTTAAAAATTTCGAAATTAGGTGTCGAAAAAAGAATAGTCAAAGAGTAAAAATGAGAATTCGAAAATTATAATAAAAGTATGAAAATGAAAAATGTTCATAAATATCTTTTAGAAAGAGAGAGTAAAGATATTTTAAAAATTTCGAAATTAGGTGTCGAAAAAAGAATAGTCAAAGAGTAAAAATGAAAAGTCGAAAATTATAATAAAAGTGCAAAGACGAAAAATGTTCATAAATATCTTTTAGAAAGAGAGAGTAAAGATATTTTAAAAATTTCGAAATTAGGTGTCGAAAAAAGAATAGTCAAAGAGTAAAAATGAGAAGTCGAAAATTTTATTAATAAGTGCAAAGACGAAAAATGTTCATAAATATCTTTTAGAAAGAGAGAGTAAAGATATTTTAAAAATTTCGAAATTAGGTGTCGAAAAAAGAATAGTCAAAGAGTAAAAATGAGAATTCGAAAATTATTAAAAAAAGTGTAAAGACGAAAAATGTTCATAAATATCTTTTAGAAAGAGAGAGTAAAGATATTTTAAAAATTTCGAAATTAGGTGTCGAAAAAAGAATAGTCAAAGAGTAAAAATGAGAAGTCGAAAATTATATAAAAAAGTGCAAAGACGAAAAATGTTCATAAATATCTTTTAGAAAGAGAGAGTAAAGATATTTTAAAAATTTCGAAATTAGGTGTCGAAAAAAGAATAGTCAAAGAGTAAAAATGAGAAGTCGAAAATTATTAAAAAAAAGTGTAAAGAATAAAAATGTTCATAAATATCTTTTAGAAAGAGAGAGTAAAGATATTTTAAAAATTTCGAAATTAGGTGTCGAAAAAAGAATAGTCAAAGAGTAAAAATGAGAATTCGAAAATTATTAAAAAAAGTGTAAAGAATAAAAATATTCATAAATATCTTTTAGAAAGAGAGAGTAAAGATATTTTAAAAATTTCGAAATTAGGTGTCGAAAAAAGAATAGTCAAAGAGTAAAAATGAGAAGTCGAAAATTATATAAAAAAGTGCAAAGACGAAAAATGTTCATAAATATCTTTTAGAAAGAGAGAGTAAAGATATTTTAAAAATTTCGAAATTAGGTGTCGAAAAAAGAATAGTCAAAGAGTAAAAATGAGAAGTCGAAAATTATATAAAAAAGTGCAAAGACGAAAAATGTTCATAAATATCTTTTAGAAAGAGAGAGTAAAGATATTTTAAAAATTTCGAAATTAGGTGTCGAAAAAAGAATAGTCAAAGAGTAAAAATGAGAAGTCGAAAATTATATAAAAAAGTGCAAAGACGAAAAATGTTCATAAATATCTTTTAGAAAGAGAGAGTAAAGATATTTTAAAAATTTCGAAATTAGGTGTCGAAAAAAGAATAGTCAAAGAGTAAAAATGAGAAGTCGAAAATTATTAAAAAAAAGTGTAAAGAATAAAAATGTTCATAAATATCTTTTAGAAAGAGAGAGTAAAGATATTTTAAAAATTTCGAAATTAGGTGTCGAAAAAAGAATAGTCAAAGAGTAAAAATGAGAAGTCGAAAATTATATAAAAAAAGTGTAAAGACGAAAAATGTTCATAAATATCTTTTAGAAAGAGAGAGTAAAGATATTTTAAAAATTTCGAAATTAGGTGTCGAAAAAAGAATAGTCAAAGAGTAAAAATGAGAAGTCGAAAATTTTATTAATAAGTGCAAAGACGAAAAATGTTCATAAATATCTTTTAGAAAGAGAGAGTAAAGATATTTTAAAAATTTCGAAATTAGGTGTCGAAAAAAGAATAGTCAAAGAGTAAAAATGAGAATTCGAAAATTATTAAAAAAAGTGTAAAGAATAAAAATATTCATAAATATCTTTTAGAAAGAGAGAGTAAAGATATTTTAAAAATTTCGAAATTAGGTGTCGAAAAAAGAATAGTCAAAGAGTAAAAATGAGAAGTCGAAAATTATATAAAAAAGTGCAAAGACGAAAAATGTTCATAAATATCTTTTAGAAAGAGAGAGTAAAGATATTTTAAAAATTTCGAAATTAGGTGTCGAAAAAAGAATAGTCAAAGAGTAAAAATGAAAAGTCGAAAATTATAATAAAAGTGCAAAGACGAAAAATGTTCATAAATATCTTTTAGAAAGAGAGAGTAAAGATATTTTAAAAATTTCGAAATTAGGTGTCGAAAAAAGAATAGTCAAAGAGTAAAAATGAGAAGTCGAAAATTATAATAAAAGTGCAAAGACGAAAAATGTTCATAAATATCTTTTAGAAAGAGAGAGTAAAGATATTTTAAAAATTTCGAAATTAGGTGTCGAAAAAAGAATAGTCAAAGAGTAAAAATGAAAAGTCGAAAATTATAATAAAAGTGCAAAGACGAAAAATGTTCATAAATATCTTTTAGAAAGAGAGAGTAAAGATATTTTAAAAATTTCGAAATTAGGTGTCGAAAAAAGAATAGTCAAAGAGTAAAAATGAGAAGTCGAAAATTATTAAAAAAAGTGTAAAGAATAAAAATATTCATAAATATCTTTTAGAAAGAGAGAGTAAAGATATTTTAAAAATTTCGAAATTAGGTGTCGAAAAAAGAATAGTCAAAGAGTAAAAATGAGAAGTCGAAAATTATTAAAAAAAGTATGAAAATGAAAAATGTTCATAAATATCTTTTAGAAAGAGAGAGTAAAGATATTTTAAAAATTTCGAAATTAGGTGTCGAAAAAAGAATAGTCAAAGAGTAAAAATGAAAATTCGAAAATTATAATAAAAGTGCAAAGACGAAAAATGTTCATAATATCTTTTAGAAAGAGAGAGTAAAGATATTTTAAAAATTTCGAAATTAGGTGTCGAAAAAAGAATAGTCAAAGAGTAAAAATGAGAAGTCGAAAATTATTAAAAAAAGTATGAAAATGAAAAATGTTCATAAATATCTTTTAGAAAGAGAGAGTAAAGATATTTTAAAAATTTCGAAATTAGGTGTCGAAAAAAGAATAGTCAAAGAGTAAAAATGAGAAGTCGAAAATTATAATAAAAGTGCAAAGACGAAAAATGTTCATAAATATCTTTTAGAAAGAGAGAGTAAAGATATTTTAAAAATTTCGAAATTAGGTGTCGAAAAAAGAATAGTCAAAGAGTAAAAATGAGAATTCGAAAATTATTAAAAAAAGTGCAAAGACGAAAAATGTTCATAAATATCTTTTAGAAAGAGAGAGTAAAGATATTTTAAAAATTTCGAAATTAGGTGTCGAAAAAAGAATAGTCAAAGAGTAAAAATGAAAAGTCGAAAATTATAATAAAAGTGCAAAGACGAAAAATGTTCATAAATATCTTTTAGAAAGAGAGAGTAAAGATATTTTAAAAATTTCGAAATTAGGTGTCGAAAAAAGAATAGTCAAAGAGTAAAAATGAAAAGTCGAAAATTATATAAATAAGTGCAAAGACGAAAAATGTTCATAAATATCTTTTAGAAAGAGAGAGTAAAGATATTTTAAAAATTTCGAAATTAGGTGTCGAAAAAAGAATAGTCAAAGAGTAAAAATGAGAATTCGAAAATTATATAAAAAAGTGCAAAGACGAAAAATGTTCATAAATATCTTTTAGAAAGAGAGAGTAAAGATATTTTAAAAATTTCGAAATTAGGTGTCGAAAAAAGAATAGTCAAAGAGTAAAAATGAGAATTCGAAAATTATAATAAAAGTGTAAAGAATAAAAATATTCATAAATATCTTTTAGAAAGAGAGAGTAAAGATATTTTAAAAATTTCGAAATTAGGTGTCGAAAAAAGAATAGTCAAAGAGTAAAAATGAGAAGTCGAAAATTATATAAATAAGTGCAAAGACGAAAAATGTTCATAAATATCTTTTAGAAAGAGAGAGTAAAGATATTTTAAAAATTTCGAAATTAGGTGTCGAAAAAAGAATAGTCAAAGAGTAAAAATGAAAAGTCGAAAATTATAATAAAAGTGCAAAGACGAAAAATGTTCATAAATATCTTTTAGAAAGAGAGAGTAAAGATATTTTAAAAATTTCGAAATTAGGTGTCGAAAAAAGAATAGTCAAAGAGTAAAAATGAGAAGTCGAAAATTATTAAAAAAAGTGTAAAGAATAAAAATATTCATAAATATCTTTTAGAAAGAGAGAGTAAAGATATTTTAAAAATTTCGAAATTAGGTGTCGAAAAAAGAATAGTCAAAGAGTAAAAATGAGAAGTCGAAAATTATATAAAAAAGTGCAAAGACGAAAAATGTTCATAAATATCTTTTAGAAAGAGAGAGTAAAGATATTTTAAAAATTTCGAAATTAGGTGTCGAAAAAAGAATAGTCAAAGAGTAAAAATGAGAAGTCGAAAATTATTAAAAAAAGTGTAAAGAATAAAAATATTCATAAATATCTTTTAGAAAGAGAGAGTAAAGATATTTTAAAAATTTCGAAATTAGGTGTCGAAAAAAGAATAGTCAAAGAGTAAAAATGAGAATTCGAAAATTATTAAAAAAAAGTGTAAAGAATAAAAATATTCATAAATATCTTTTAGAAAGAGAGAGTAAAGATATTTTAAAAATTTCGAAATTAGGTGTCGAAAAAAGAATAGTCAAAGAGTAAAAATGAGAAGTCGAAAATTATATAAAAAAGTGCAAAGACGAAAAATGTTCATAAATATCTTTTAGAAAGAGAGAGTAAAGATATTTTAAAAATTTCGAAATTAGGTGTCGAAAAAAGAATAGTCAAAGAGTAAAAATGAGAAGTCGAAAATTATATAAAAAAGTGCAAAGACGAAAAATGTTCATAAATATCTTTTAGAAAGAGAGAGTAAAGATATTTTAAAAATTTCGAAATTAGGTGTCGAAAAAAGAATAGTCAAAGAGTAAAAATGAGAAGTCGAAAATTATTAAAAAAAAGTGTAAAGAATAAAAATGTTCATAAATATCTTTTAGAAAGAGAGAGTAAAGATATTTTAAAAATTTCGAAATTAGGTGTCGAAAAAAGAATAGTCAAAGAGTAAAAATGAGAATTCGAAAATTATTAAAAAAAGTGTAAAGAATAAAAATATTCATAAATATCTTTTAGAAAGAGAGAGTAAAGATATTTTAAAAATTTCGAAATTAGGTGTCGAAAAAAGAATAGTCAAAGAGTAAAAATGAGAAGTCGAAAATTATTAAAAAAAGTATGAAAATGAAAAATGTTCATAAATATCTTTTAGAAAGAGAGAGTAAAGATATTTTAAAAATTTCGAAATTAGGTGTCGAAAAAAGAATAGTCAAAGAGTAAAAATGAGAAGTCGAAAATTATAATAAAAGTGCAAAGACGAAAAATGTTCATAAATATCTTTTAGAAAGAGAGAGTAAAGATATTTTAAAAATTTCGAAATTAGGTGTCGAAAAAAGAATAGTCAAAGAGTAAAAATGAGAATTCGAAAATTATAATAAAAGTATGAAAATGAAAAATGTTCATAAATATCTTTTAGAAAGAGAGAGTAAAGATATTTTAAAAATTTCGAAATTAGGTGTCGAAAAAAGAATAGTCAAAGAGTAAAAATGAGAAGTCGAAAATTATAATAAAAGTGCAAAGACGAAAAATGTTCATAAATATCTTTTAGAAAGAGAGAGTAAAGATATTTTAAAAATTTCGAAATTAGGTGTCGAAAAAAGAATAGTCAAAGAGTAAAAATGAGAATTCGAAAATTATATAAAAAAGTGCAAAGACGAAAAATGTTCATAAATATCTTTTAGAAAGAGAGAGTAAAGATATTTTAAAAATTTCGAAATTAGGTGTCGAAAAAAGAATAGTCAAAGAGTAAAAATGAAAAGTCGAAAATTATAATAAAAGTGCAAAGACGAAAAATGTTCATAAATATCTTTTAGAAAGAGAGAGTAAAGATATTTTAAAAATTTCGAAATTAGGTGTCGAAAAAAGAATAGTCAAAGAGTAAAAATGAGAATTCGAAAATTATTAAAAAAAGTGTAAAGAATAAAAATATTCATAAATATCTTTTAGAAAGAGAGAGTAAAGATATTTTAAAAATTTCGAAATTAGGTGTCGAAAAAAGAATAGTCAAAGAGTAAAAATGAGAAGTCGAAAATTATTAAAAAAAAGTGTAAAGAATAAAAATGTTCATAAATATCTTTTAGAAAGAGAGAGTAAAGATATTTTAAAAATTTCGAAATTAGGTGTCGAAAAAAGAATAGTCAAAGAGTAAAAATGAGAATTCGAAAATTATTAAAAAAAGTGTAAAGAATAAAAATATTCATAAATATCTTTTAGAAAGAGAGAGTAAAGATATATTAAAAATTTCGAAATTAGGTGTCGAAAAAAGAATAGTCAAAGAGTAAAAATGAGAATTCGAAAATTATTAAAAAAAGTGTAAAGAATAAAAATATTCATAAATATCTTTTAGAAAGAGAGAGTAAAGATATTTTAAAAATTTCGAAATTAGGTGTCGAAAAAAGAATAGTCAAAGAGTAAAAATGAAAAGTCGAAAATTATAATAAAAGTGCAAAGACGAAAAATGTTCATAAATATCTTTTAGAAAGAGAGAGTAAAGATATTTTAAAAATTTCGAAATTAGGTGTCGAAAAAAGAATAGTCAAAGAGTAAAAATGAGAATTCGAAAATTATTAAAAAAAGTGTAAAGAAAAAAAATATTCATAAATATCTTTTAGAAAGAGAGAGTAAAGATATTTTAAAAATTTCGAAATTAGGTGTCGAAAAAAGAATAGTCAAAGAGTAAAAATGAGAAGTCGAAAATTATTAAAAAAAGTATGAAAGACGAAAAATGTTCATAAATATCTTTTAGAAAGAGAGAGTAAAGATATTTTAAAAATTTCGAAATTAGGTGTCGAAAAAAGAATAGTCAAAGAGTAAAAATGAGAAGTCGAAAATTATTAAAAAAAGTATGAAAATGAAAAATGTTCATAAATATCTTTTAGAAAGAGAGAGTAAAGATATTTTAAAAATTTCGAAATTAGGTGTCGAAAAAAGAATAGTCAAAGAGTAAAAATGAGAATTCGAAAATTATAATAAAAGTGTAAAGAATAAAAATATTCATAAATATCTTTTAGAAAGAGAGAGTAAAGATATTTTAAAAATTTCGAAATTAGGTGTCGAAAAAAGAATAGTCAAAGAGTAAAAATGAGAAGTCGAAAATTATATAAATAAGTGCAAAGACGAAAAATGTTCATAAATATCTTTTAGAAAGAGAGAGTAAAGATATTTTAAAAATTTCGAAATTAGGTGTCGAAAAAAGAATAGTCAAAGAGTAAAAATGAGAATTCGAAAATTATTAAAAAAAGTGTAAAGAATAAAAATGTTCATAAATATCTTTTAGAAAGAGAGAGTAAAGATATTTTAAAAATTTCGAAATTAGGTGTCGAAAAAAGAATAGTCAAAGAGTAAAAATGAGAATTCGAAAATTATAATAAAAGTGTAAAGAATAAAAATGTTCATAAATATCTTTTAGAAAGAGAGAGTAAAGATATTTTAAAAATTTCGAAATTAGGTGTCGAAAAAAGAATAGTCAAAGAGTAAAAATGAGAAGTCGAAAATTATATAAAAAAGTGCAAAGACGAAAAATGTTCATAAATATCTTTTAGAAAGAGAGAGTAAAGATATTTTAAAAATTTCGAAATTAGGTGTCGAAAAAAGAATAGTCAAAGAGTAAAAATGAGAAGTCGAAAATTATAAAAAAAGTGCAAAGACGAAAAATGTTCATAAATATCTTTTAGAAAGAGAGAGTAAAGATATTTTAAAAATTTCGAAATTAGGTGTCGAAAAAAGAATAGTCAAAGAGTAAAAATGAGAAGTCGAAAATTATTAAAAAAAGTGCAAAGAATAAAAATGTTCATAAATATCTTTTAGAAAGAGAGAGTAAAGATATTTTAAAAATTTCGAAATTAGGTGTCGAAAAAAGAATAGTCAAAGAGTAAAAATGAGAAGTCGAAAATTATATAAAAAAGTGCAAAGACGAAAAATGTTCATAAATATCTTTTAGAAAGAGAGAGTAAAGATATTTTAAAAATTTCGAAATTAGGTGTCGAAAAAAGAATAGTCAAAGAGTAAAAATGAGAAGTCGAAAATTATATAAAAAAGTGCAAAGACGAAAAATGTTCATAAATATCTTTTAGAAAGAGAGAGTAAAGATATTTTAAAAATTTCGAAATTAGGTGTCGAAAAAAGAATAGTCAAAGAGTAAAAATGAGAATTCGAAAATTATTAAAAAAAGTGTAAAGACGAAAAATGTTCATAAATATCTTTTAGAAAGAGAGAGTAAAGATATTTTAAAAATTTCGAAATTAGGTGTCGAAAAAAGAATAGTCAAAGAGTAAAAATGAGAAGTCGAAAATTATTAAAAAAAGTGCAAAGACGAAAAATGTTCATAAATATCTTTTAGAAAGAGAGAGTAAAGATATTTTAAAAATTTCGAAATTAGGTGTCGAAAAAAGAATAGTCAAAGAGTAAAAATGAGAAGTCGAAAATTATTAAAAAAAGTGTAAAGAATAAAATATTCATAAATATGTTTTAGAAAGAGAGAGTAAAGATATTTTAAAAATTTCGAAATTAGGTGTCGAAAAAAGAATAGTCAAAGAGTAAAAATGAAAAGTCGAAAATTATAATAAAAGTGCAAAGACGAAAAATGTTCATAAATATCTTTTAGAAAGAGAGAGTAAAGATATTTTAAAAATTTCGAAATTAGGTGTCGAAAAAAGAATAGTCAAAGAGTAAAAATGAGAATTCGAAAATTATTAAAAAAAGTGTAAAGAATAAAAATGTTCATAAATATCTTTTAGAAAGAGAGAGTAAAGATATTTTAAAAATTTCGAAATTAGGTGTCGAAAAAAGAATAGTCAAAGAGTAAAAATGAGAAGTCGAAAATTATATAAATAAGTGCAAAGACGAAAAATGTTCATAAATATCTTTTAGAAAGAGAGAGTAAAGATATTTTAAAAATTTCGAAATTAGGTGTCGAAAAAAGAATAGTCAAAGAGTAAAAATGAGAAGTCGAAAATTATTAAAAAAAGTGTAAAGAATAAAATATTCATAAATATCTTTTAGAAAGAGAGAGTAAAGATATTTTAAAAATTTCGAAATTAGGTTTCGAAAAAAGAATAGTCAAAGAGTAAAAATGAGAAGTCGAAAATTATTAAAAAAAGTATGAAAATGACGAAAAATGTTCATAAATATCTTTTAGAAAGAGAGAGTAAAGATATTTTAAAAATTTCG
>CAMPDV010004796.1:0-30748 GCA_946699065.1 Loxodes magnus
CTATTTTTATCTTACTAAAAATTAAATTTAAGTCTAACTATTTTTATCTTAATTAAAATTAAATTTAAGTCTAACTATTTTTATCTTAATTTAAATTTAATTTAAGTCTAACTATTTTTATCTTACTTAAAATTAAATTTAAGTCTAACTATTTTTATCTTACTTAAAATTAAATTGAAGTCTAACTATTTTTGTCTTAATAGATTCTAAATTTAAGTCTAACTATTTTTATCTTACTCAAAATTAAATTTAAGTCTAACTATTTTTATCTTACTTAAAATTAAATTTAAGTCTAACTATTTTTATTTTACTTAAAATTTAATTTAAGTCTAACTATTTTTATCTTACTTAAAATTAAATTTAAGTCTAACTATTTTTATTTTACTTAAAATTAAATTTAAGTCTAACTATTTTTATCTTACTTAAAATTAAATTTAAGTCTAACTATTTTTGTCTTAATTAAAATTTAATTTAAGTCTAACTATTTTTATCTTAATTTAAATTTAATTTAAGTCTAACTATTTTTATCTTACTTAAAATTAAATTTAAGTCTAACTATTTTTATCTTACTTAAAATTAAATTTAAGTCTAACTATTTTTGTCTTAATTAAAATTAAATTTAAGTCTAACTATTTTTATCTTAATTTAAATTTAATTTAAGTCTAACTATTTTTATCTTAATTAAAATTAAATTTAAGTCTAACTATTTTTATCTTACTTAAAATTAAATTTAAGTCTAACTATTTTTATCTTGCTTAAAATCAAATTGAAGTCTAACTATTTTTATCTTAATTAAAATTAAATTTAAGTCTAACTATTTTTATCTTACTTAAAATTAAATTGAAGTCTAACTATTTTTGTCTTAATTAAAATTAAATTTAAGTCTAACTATTTTTATCTTACTTAAAATTAAATTTAAGTCTAACTATTTTTATCTTACTTAAAATTAAATTTAAGTCTAACTATTTTTATTTTACTTAAAATTAAATTTAAGTCTAACTATTTTTATTTTACTTAAAATTTAATTTAAGTCTAACTATTTTTATTTTAATTAAAATTAAATTTAAGTCTAACTATTTTTATCTTACTTAAAATTAAATTGAAGTCTAACTATTTTTATCTTACTTAAAATTAAATTTAAGTCTAACTATTTTTATCTTACTTAAAATTTAATTTAAGTCTAACTATTTTTATCTTAATTTAAATTTAATTTAAGTCTAACTATTTTTATCTTACTTAAAATTAAATTTAAGTCTAACTATTTTTGTCTTAATTAAAATTAAATTTAAGTCTAACAATTTTTATCTTAATTAAAATTAAATTTAAGTCTAACTATTTTTATCTTACTTAAAATTAAATTTAAGTCTAACTATTTTTATCTTACTTAAAATTAAATTTAAGTCTAACTATTTTTATTTTACTTAAAATTTAATTTAAGTCTAACTATTTTTATCTTACTTAAAATTAAATTTAAGTCTAACTATTTTTATTTTACTTAAAATTAAATTTAAGTCTAACTATTTTTATCTTACTTAAAATTAAATTTAAGTCTAACTATTTTTGTCTTAATTAAAATTAAATTTAAGTCTAACTATTTTTGTCTTAATTAAAATTAAATTTAAGTCTAACTATTTTTATCTTAATTAAAATTTAATTTAAGTCTAACTGTTTTTATCTTAATTTAAATTTAATTTAAGTCTAACTATTTTTATCTTAATTAAAATTAAATTTAAGTCTAACTATTTTTGTCTTAATTAAAATTAAATTTAAGTCTAACTATTTTTGTCTTAATTAAAATTAAATTTAAGTCTAACTATTTTTATCTTAATTTAAATTTAATTTAAGTCTAACTATTTTTATCTTAATTAAAATTAAATTTAAGTCTAACTATTTTTATCTTACTTAAAATTAAATTTAAGTCTAACTATTTTTATTTTACTTAAAATTAAATTTAAGTCTAACTATTTTTATCTTAATTAATTCTAAATTTAAGTCTAACTATTTTTATCTTACTTAAAATTAAATTTAAGTCTACCTATTTTTATCTTACTTAAAATTTAATTTAAGTCTAACTATTTTTATATTAATTAAAATTAAATTTAAGTCTAACTATTTTTATCTTGCTTAAAATCAAATTGAAGTCTAACTATTTTTATCTTACTTAAAATTAAATTGAAGTCTAACTATTTTTATCTTAATTGAAATTAAATTTAAGTCTAACTATTTTTATCTTAATTAATTCTAAATTTAAGTCTAACTATTTTTATCTTAATTAAAATTAAATTTAAGTCTAACTATTTTTATCTTACTTAAAATTAAATTTAAGTCTAACTATTTTTATTTTACTTAAAATTTAATTTAAGTCTAACTATTTTTATCTTACTTAAAATTAAATTTAAGTCTAACTATTTTTATCTTAATTAAAATTAAATTTAAGTCTAACTATTTTTATCTTACTTAAAATTAAATTTAAGTCTAACTATTTTTATTTTACTTAAAATTTAATTTAAGTCTAACTATTTTTATCTTACTTAAAATTAAATTTAAGTCTAACTATTTTTATCTTACTTAAAATTAAATTTAAGTCTAACTATTTTTATTTTACTTAAAATTTAATTTAAGTCTAACTATTTTTATCTTACTTAAAATTAAATTTAAGTCTAACTATTTTTATCTTACTTAAAATTAAATTTAAGTCTAACTATTTTTATCTTACTTAAAATTAAATTTAAGTCTAACTATTTTTATTTTACTTAAAATTAAATTGAAGTCTAACTATTTTTATCTTACTTAAAATTAAATTTAAGTCTAACTATTTTTATCTTACTTAAAATTAAATTGAAGTCTAACTATTTTTGTCTTAATTAAAATTAAATTTAAGTCTAACTATTTTTATTTTACTTAAAATTTAATTTAAGTCTAACTATTTTTATCTTACTTAAAATTAAATTTAAGTCTAACTATTTTTATTTTACTTAAAATTAAATTTAAGTCTAACTATTTTTATCTTACTTAAAATTAAATTTAAGTCTAACTATTTTTATTTTACTTAAAATTAAATTTAAGTCTAACTATTTTTATCTTAATTTAAATTTAATTTAAGTCTAACTATTTTTATCTTACTTAAAATTAAATTGAAGTCTAACTATTTTTGTCTTAATTAAAATTAAATTTAAGTCTAACTATTTTTATCTTACTTAAAATTAAATTTAAGTCTAACTATTTTTATCTTACTTAAAATTAAATTTAAGTCTAACTATTTTTATCTTACTTAAAATTAAATTTAAGTCTAACTATTTTTATCTTACTTAAAATTAAATTGAAGTCTAACTATTTTTGTCTTAATTAAAATTTAATTTAAGTCTAACTATTTTTATCTTAATTAAAATTAAATTTAAGTCTAACTATTTTTATCTTACTTAAAATTAAATTTAAGTCTAACTATTTTTATCTTAATTAAAATTAAATTTAAGTCTAACTATTTTTATCTTACTTAAAATTAAATTGAAGTCTAACTATTTTTGTCTTAATTAAAATTTAATTTAAGCTAACTATTTTTATCTTGCTTAAAATCAAATTGAAGTCTAACTATTTTTATCTTAATTAAAATTAAATTTAAGTCTAACTATATTTATCTTAATTAAAATTTAATTTAAGTCTAACTATTTTTATCTTACTTAAAATTAAATTTAAGTCTAATTATTTTTAACTTAAAATTAAATTTAAGTCTAACTATTTTTATCTTAATTTAAATTTAATTTAAGTCTAACTATTTTTATCTTACTTAAAATTAAATTTAAGTCTAACTATTTTTATTTTACTTAAAATTAAATTTAAGTCTAACTATTTTTATCTTACTTAAAATTAAATTTAAGTCTAACTATTTTTATTTTACTTAAAATTAAATTTAAGTCTAACTATTTTTATTTTACTTAAAATTAAATTGAAGTCTAACTATTTTTGTCTTAATTAAAATTAAATTTAAGTCTAACTATTTTTATCTTACTTAAAATTAAATTTAAGTCTAACTATTTTTATCTTACTTAAAATTAAATTTAAGTCTAACTATTTTTATCTTACTTAAAATTAAATTTAAGTCTAACTATTTTTATCTTACTTAAAATTAAATTGAAGTCTAACTATTTTTGTCTTAATTAAAATTTAATTTAAGTCTAACTATTTTTATCTTACTTAAAATTAAATTTAAGTCTAACTATTTTTATCTTACTTAAAATTAAATTTAAGTCTAACTATTTTTATCTTACTTAAAATTAAATTGAAGTCTAACTATTTTTGTCTTAATTAAAATTTAATTTAAGTCTAACTATTTTTATCTTAATTAAAATTAAATTTAAGTCTAACTATTTTTATCTTACTTAAAATTAAATTTAAGTCTAACTATTTTTATCTTAATTAAAATTAAATTTAAGTCTAACTATTTTTATCTTACTTAAAATTAAATTGAAGTCTAACTATTTTTGTCTTAATTAAAATTTAATTTAAGTCTAACTATTTTTATCTTAATTAAAATTAAATTTAAGTCTAACTATTTTTATCTTACTTAAAATTAAATTTAAGTCTAACTATTTTTATCTTAATTAAAATTAAATTTAAGTCTAACTATTTTTATCTTACTTAAAATTAAATTGAAGTCTAACTATTTTTGTCTTAATTAAAATTAAATTTAAGTCTAACTATTTTTATCTTACTTAAAATTAAATTTAAGTCTAACTATTTTTATCTTACTTAAAATTAAATTTAAGTCTAACTATTTTTATCTTACTTAAAATTAAATTTAAGTCTAACTATTTTTATCTTACTTAAAATTAAATTGAAGTCTAACTATTTTTGTCTTAATTAAAATTTAATTTAAGTCTAACTATTTTTATCTTAATTAAAATTAAATTTAAGTCTAACTATTTTTATCTTACTTAAAATTAAATTTAAGTCTAACTATTTTTATCTTAATTAAAATTAAATTTAAGTCTAACTATTTTTATCTTACTTAAAATTAAATTGAAGTCTAACTATTTTTGTCTTAATTAAAATTTAATTTAAGCTAACTATTTTTATCTTGCTTAAAATCAAATTGAAGTCTAACTATTTTTATCTTAATTAAAATTAAATTTAAGTCTAACTATATTTATCTTAATTAAAATTTAATTTAAGTCTAACTATTTTTATCTTACTTAAAATTAAATTTAAGTCTAATTATTTTTAACTTAAAATTAAATTTAAGTCTAACTATTTTTATCTTAATTTAAATTTAATTTAAGTCTAACTATTTTTATCTTACTTAAAATTAAATTTAAGTCTAACTATTTTTATTTTACTTAAAATTAAATTTAAGTCTAACTATTTTTATCTTACTTAAAATTAAATTGAAGTCTAACTATTTTTGTCTTAATTAAAATTAAATTTAAGTCTAACTATTTTTATCTTAATTAAAATTAAATTTAAGTCTAACTATTTTTATCTTAATTAATTCTAAATTTAAGTCTAACTATTTTTATCTTACTTAAAATTAAATTTAAGTCTATCTATTTTTATCTTACTTAAAATTTAATTTAAGTCTAACTATTTTTATCTTAATTAAAATTAAATTTAAGTCTAACTATTTTTATCTTGCTTAAAATCAAATTGAAGTCTAACTATTTTTATCTTACTTAAAATTAAATTTAAGTCTAACTATTTTTATCTTACTTAAAATTAAATTTAAGTCTAACTATTTTTATCTTACTTAAAATTAAATTTAAGTCTAATTATTTTTAACTTAAAATTAAATTTAAGTCTAACTATTTTTATCTTACTTAAAATTTAATTTAAGTCTAACTATTTTTATTTTACTTAAAATTTAATTTAAGTCTAACTATTTTTATTTTACTTAAAATTAAATTTAAGTCTAACTATTTTTATCTTAATTAATTCTAAATTTAAGTCTAACTATTTTTATCTTAATTAAAATTAAATTTAAGTCTAACTATTTTTATCTTAATTAAAATTAAATTGAAGTCTAACTATTTTTGTCTTAATTAAAAATAAATTTAAGTCTAACTATTTTTATCTTAATTAAAATTAAATTTAAGTCTAACTATTTTTATCTTAATTAAAATTTAATTTAAGTCTAACTATTTTTATCTTACTTAAAATTAAATTTAAGTCTAACTATTTTTATCTTAATTAAAATTAAATTTAAGTCTAACTATTTTTATCTTACTTAAAATTAAATTTAAGTCTAACTATTTTTATCTTACTTAAAATTAAATTTAAGTCTAACTATTTTTATCTTAATTAAAATTAAATTTAAGTCTAACTATTTTTATCTTACTTAAAATTAAATTGAAGTCTTACTATTTTTGTCTAAATTAAAATTAAATTTAAGTCTAACTATTTTTATCTTAATTAAAATTAAATTTAAGTCTTACTATTTTTATCTTACTTAAAATTAAATTGAAGTCTAACTATTTTTGTCTTAATTAAAATTAAATTTAAGTCTAACTATTTTTATCTTAATTAATTCTAAATTTAAGTCTAACTATTTTTATCTTACTTAAAATTAAATTTAAGTCTACCTATTTTTATCTTACTTAAAATTTAATTTAAGTCTAACTATTTTTATATTAATTAAAATTAAATTTAAGTCTAACTATTTTTATCTTGCTTAAAATCAAATTGAAGTCTAACTATTTTTATCTTACTTAAAATTAAATTGAAGTCTAACTATTTTTATCTTAATTGAAATTAAATTTAAGTCTAACTATTTTTATCTTAATTAATTCTAAATTTAAGTCTAACTATTTTTATCTTAATTAAAATTAAATTTAAGTCTAACTATTTTTATCTTACTTAAAATTAAATTTAAGTCTAACTATTTTTATCTTAATTAATTCTAAATTTAAGTCTAACTATTTTTATCTTAATTAAAATTAAATTTAAGTCTAACTATTTTTATCTTACTTAAAATTTAATTTAAGTCTTACTATTTTTGTCTAAATTAAAATTAAATTTAAGTCTAACTATTTTTATCTTAATTAAAATTAAATTTAAGTCTTACTATTTTTATCTTACTTAAAATTAAATTGAAGTCTAACTATTTTTGTCTTAATTAAAATTAAATTTAAGTCTAACTATTTTTATCTTACTCAAAATTAAATTTAAGTCTAACTATTTTTTCTTACTTAAAATTAAATTTAAGTCTAACTATTTTTATCTTACTTAAAATTAAATTTAAGTCTAACTATTTTTATCTTACTTAAAATTAAATTTAAGTCTAACTATTTTTATCTTAATTAATTCTAAATTTAAGTCTAACTATTTTTATCTTAATTAAAATTAAATTTAAGTCTAACTATTTTTATCTTACTTAAAATTAAATTGAAGTCTTACTATTTTTGTCTAAATTAAAATTAAATTTAAGTCTAACTATTTTTATCTTAATTAAAATTAAATTTAAGTCTTACTATTTTTATCTTACTTAAAATTAAATTGAAGTCTAACTATTTTTGTCTTAATTAAAATTAAATTTAAGTCTAACTATTTTTATCTTAATTAATTCTAAATTTAAGTCTAACTATTTTTATCTTACTTAAAATTAAATTTAAGTCTACCTATTTTTATCTTACTTAAAATTTAATTTAAGTCTAACTATTTTTATATTAATTAAAATTAAATTGAAGTCTTACTATTTTTATCTTGCTTAAAATCAAATTGAAGTCTAACTATTTTTATCTTACTTAAAATTAAATTGAAGTCTAACTATTTTTATCTTAATTGAAATTAAATTTAAGTCTAACTATTTTTATCTTAATTAATTCTAAATTTAAGTCTAACTATTTTTATCTTAATTAAAATTAAATTTAAGTCTAACTATTTTTATCTTACTTAAAATTAAATTTAAGTCTAACTATTTTTATCTTAATTAAAATTAAATTTAAGTCTAACTATTTTTATCTTACTTAAAATTAAATTTAAGTCTACCTATTTTTGTCTTACTTAAAATTTAATTTAAGTCTAACTATTTTTATCTTACTTAAAATTAAATTTAAGTCTAACTATTTTTATCTTACTTAAAATTAAATTTAAGTCTAACTATTTTTGTCTTAATTAAAATTAAATTTAAGTCTAACTATTTTTATCTTAATTAAAATTTAATTTAAGTCTAACTATTTTTATCTTACTTAAAATTAAATTGAAGTCTAACTATTTTTATCTTAATTAAAATTTAATTTAAGTCTAACTATTTTTATCTTACTTAAAATTAAATTGAAGTCTAACTATTTTTGTCTTAATTAAAATTAAATTTAAGTCTAACTATTTTTATCTTAATTAAAATTAAATTTAAGTCTAACTATTTTTATCTTACTTAAAATTAAATTTAAGTCTAACTATTTTTATCTTACTTAAAATTAAATTTAAGTCTAACTATTTTTATCTTAATTAAAATTAAATTTAAGTCTAACTATTTTTATCTTAATTAAAATTTAATTTAAGTCTAACTATTTTTATCTTAATTAAAATTAAATTTAAGTCTAACTATTTTTATCTTAATTAATTCTAAATTTAAGTCTAACTATTTTTATCTTACTTAAAATTAAATTTAAGTCTATCTATTTTTATCTTACTTAAAATTTAATTTAAGTCTAACTGTTTTTATCTTAATTTAAATTTAATTTAAGTCTAACTATTTTTATCTTAATTAAAATTAAATTTAAGTCTAACTATTTTTGTCTTAATTAAAATTAAATTTAAGTCTAACTATTTTTGTCTTAATTAAAATTAAATTTAAGTCTAACTATTTTTATCTTACTTAAAATTAAATTTAAGTCTAATTATTTTTAACTTAAAATTAAATTTAAGTCTAACTATTTTTATCTTACTTAAAATTTAATTTAAGTCTAACTATTTTTATTTTACTTAAAATTTAATTTAAGTCTAACTATTTTTATTTTACTTAAAATTAAATTTAAGTCTAACTATTTTTATCTTAATTAATTCTAAATTTAAGTCTAACTATTTTTATCTTACTCAAAATTAAATTTAAGTCTAACTATTTTTATTTTACTTAAAATTAAATTTAAGTCTAACTATTTTTATCTTAATTAATTCTAAATTTAAGTCTAACTATTTTTATTTTACTTAAAATTAAATTTAAGTCTAACTATTTTTATCTTAATTAAAATTAAATTTAAGTCTAACTATTTTTATCTTATTAAAATTAAATTGAAGTCTAACTATTTTTGTCTTAATTAAAATTAAATTTAAGTCAAACTATTTTTATTTTACTTAAAATTAAATTTAAGTCTAACTATTTTTATTTTACTTAAAATTAAATTTAAGTCTAACTATTTTTGTCTTAATTAAAATTAAATTTAAGTCTAACTATTTTTATCTTAATTAAAATTAAATTTAAGTCTAACTATTTTTATTTTACTTAAAATTAAATTTAAGTCTAACTATTTTTATCTTAATTAAAATTAAATTTAAGTCTAACTATTTTTATCTTAATTAAAATTAAATTTAAGTCTAACTATTTTTATCTTACTTAAAATTAAATTTAAGTCTAACTATTTTTATCTTACTTAAAATTAAATTTAAGTCTAACTATTTTTGTCTTACTTAAAATTTAATTTAAGTCTAACTATTTTTATCTTAATTAAAATTTAATTTAAGTCTAACTATTTTTATCTTGCTTAAAATTAAATTGAAGTCTAACTATTTTTATCTTACTTAAAATTAAATTTAAGTCTAACTATTTTTATCTTAATTAAAATTAAATTTAAGTCTAACTATTTTTATTTTACTTAAAATTTAATTTAAGTCTAACTATTTTTATCTTACTTAAAATTAAATTTAAGTCTAACTATTTTTATTTTACTTAAAATTAAATTGAAGTCTAACTATTTTTGCTTAATTAAAATTAAATTTAAGTCTAACTATTTTTATCTTAATTAAAATTAAATTTAAGTCTAACTATTTTTATCTTAATTAAAATTTAATTTAAGTCTAACTATTTTTATCTTACTTAAAATTAAATTTAAGTCTAACTATTTTTATCTTACTTAAAATTAAATTTAAGTCTAATTATTTTTAACTTAAAATTAAATTTAAGTCTAACTATTTTTATCTTACTTAAAATTTAATTTAAGTCTAACTATTTTTATTTTACTTAAAATTTAATTTAAGTCTAACTATTTTTATTTTACTTAAAATTAAATTTAAGTCTAACTATTTTTATTTTACTTAAAATTAAATTGAAGTCTAACTATTTTTATCTTACTTAAAATTAAATTGAAGTCTAACTATTTTTGTCTTAATTAAAATTAAATTTAAGTCTAACTATTTTTATCTTAATTAAAATTAAATTTAAGTCTAACTATTTTTATCTTACTTAAAATTAAATTTAAGTCTAACTATTTTTATCTTACTTAAAATTAAATTTAAGTCTAACTATTTTTATCTTAATTAAAATTAAATTTAAGTCTAACTATTTTTATCTTAATTAAAATTAAATTTAAGTCTAACTATTTTTATCTTACTTAAAATTAAATTTAAGTCTAACTATTTTTGTCTTACTTAAAATTAAATTGAAGTCTAACTATTTTTATCTTACTTAAAATTAAATTGAAGTCTAACTATTTTTGTCTTAATTAAAATTAAATTTAAGTCTAACTATTTTTATCTTAATTAAAATTAAATTTAAGTCTAACTATTTTTATCTTACTTAAAATTAAATTTAAGTCTAACTATTTTTATCTTACTTAAAATTAAATTTAAGTCTAACTATTTTTATCTTAATTAAAATTAAATTTAAGTCTAACTATTTTTATCTTAATTAAAATTAAATTTAAGTCTAACTATTTTTATCTTACTTAAAATTAAATTTAAGTCTAACTATTTTTATCTTACTTAAAATTAAATTTAAGTCTAACTATTTTTATTTTACTTAAAATTAAATTGAAGTCTAACTATTTTTATCTTACTTAAAATTAAATTGAAGTCTAACTATTTTTGTCTTAATTAAAATTAAATTTAAGTCTAACTATTTTTATCTTAATTAAAATTAAATTTAAGTCTAACTATTTTTATCTTACTTAAAATTAAATTTAAGTCTAACTATTTTTATCTTACTTAAAATTAAATTTAAGTCTAACTATTTTTGTCTTACTTAAAATTAAATTGAAGTCTAACTATTTTTATCTTAATTAAAATTAAATTTAAGTCTAACTATTTTTAGTTAACTATTTAATAAATGAATAGTTTGTTGCATTCTTTTTTTTTTCAATTATATTTACAAATAGGTTTTAGATATTTAACTTTTTTTAAATTATTTTATATTTTTTTTTTTAAATTAATTACTTTCTCTTTTTTTTATATCTATTATATTTATATTTAATTTTTTTTTTTTATTTATTTTTGTTTTTTATAGAAAATTTTTTTTATTTATTTTTTTTTATAAATAAAAAAAACAATTATTACTACTAAGAAGAATGTAACTTTCTCATTAGTTATTAATTAACTTAATTATGAAAGAAATATTTACTTTTTTTATTTTTAGAATGTTTATTTTTTATTAAAAGTTACCTTATTTATGATTATTTCAAGTTATTGTTTTTTAGTTTTATTAGTAATTATTTTTATTACTTTATGAATTTTTTAAATATATCTATTTAAAAAGTTTTTTTTAATATTATTTAAATTTCTATGCAAAATCATTTTAAAAATAATTATTCTAAAATTTTAAACTATCACCTCTTATATTTTGACGATATATTCTTCCATTTATATATATAAATTAATATTTCAAGAAGCGTTTACAAATTATAATTCATGCTTTTATCACGAAGTTGAAAGAAAATTTTTTTAATTTTAAGTTATATAAAAAAAAGACTTGGAAGATATTAAGAAAATTAAATAACGATATATAAAGTTTTAAAACTTGATTAAGCTTTTAAGAAAACTACTTAATTGATATTATTTATACTTTGGAAAATAAAAAATAAAATTAAAAGCTTAAAGATATATTCTTGATTATTAAATGAACTAATGTTCTAGGTAAAACAAAAGAATTTTTCATATATAATTTAATTAAAGATACTTACTTTTTGATTATCGCAATAAAAATTCAATTTCTTAGAGTTTTAATAGAGTATGCCTTCATTCCTAAGTCAAACTTTTACAATAACTATTATTTATAATAGTTAAAATAATTAAGGATTATATAATATTTTAATTCAGAAGAAGTTTGATCATCATAAAACAAAGTTGAAAGTCAGCTATATGAAGTTGTTTTAATATTCTAATTATTCTGTTTACTTAATCATAATTATATCTAAAAAGCAATAAGAGAATTATAACTCTAAATAAAATAATATCGCTATATTAATCTATTAAGTAAGCTAAATTTAAAATCGTAAGAGTTACTTTAAAAGATAACAACTAAAAGTTATTTTGCTAAATTTCTTATTTTTATCTAAGTAAAAATAAATAAATTAACCAATTATCCTAAAATAATTTTTACTAATGCCTCTTATGAAATATATCTTCGCTTTACAATTATTTCAATTTTAAGTATTCAATAAATAAAAATAGAATACTTGACAAACCATATTTGAATTTAATTGAATAAAAGTATTTTAATTAATTAAAATTATACATTCTAGATATTAAAGAATAATTAAAACTTCATAAATTATTAAATATAAAACTAAATTTTAGAAGTAAAATTTAAAATTGCTTTTATAAAGATAAATATAAAAAAGCAAGTTAAATATGCTTTAATTTTAAAATTTTTGAATTTTAGAATGAATCTAGTGATTTAAGTAGCATTACTGTAAGTAAATGCAATAAGTTCACGGTTTTATATTTTTCTTACTTAAACTTTATAATTTACTTTAATTATTCAATAAATTCCTTAATTATTTATTTAATTTAAAAAAATTTAGTATAATTTGAATATTTAGTTTAAAAATTAATCTAAGAATCCTTATTTTATGAAATTTTTCAAACTCTAAATTATTTTATAAAGTTTTTAACTTATTTCGTAATAAATTTAAAATACATTTGTATTTATATATTTTAACAAATTTAACTATTAAAAATTAAAAAATTGTTAATAATGCATAACTATAATGTATTTTAAATAGATAGAATATCCATTTAAATTTAAAATAATATACTCTTAAAGAGAGATAGTTAGAATGCTATATAGATAATAATTTTATTTTTAATTATCTAGCAATTTTAGAAATAATAGCATTATTTAATTATTAAACTTATTTTTCTTCATTTATTTAATACTACTATTATAACTAAAAATATTCTTTCCATAGAGTTTCTATAGAAGATCCATATTCTAAGTATTTAAATTAAGTTAATTTAATCATAAAGTTTCATTTTATGTTCTTAATAAATAATAGAGGTTTTGCTTATATGATGATACTATTTTATGTAAGTTATTACTTATGCTTGGTAGCTTATTTAATTATCATCATTTTAATGCTCTATTTTTTATTAAAAGTGACAGCGGTGGGATTTTAACCCACGCCCCAAAAGACTAGCGCCTTAGACCACTCGGCCACACTGTTTGTTATTAATAGGATATTAGTTTCTTTAAATATTCTAACTTAGAAACTAATTAATTATATACAATGTTACTTATATATTGTTATTATTATAATAAGCATTCATTCTTTATCTTAAAAACTTAAACCTTTATGCTTATAAAGTTAGTAAGTAATTGTTTAATTAAATAAAATTTTTAATTGATAGCACTTATATCTAAAAGCTATTTTACTCTAAAAAATTTGAACATCCTTATATTTTTATTCTTCTTTTAAATTAAATGAATAACCTTAATTAGCTTTTTAAATGCTAATTAATAATTTTGCTAATTTTTTAATTATTAAGTTTCTTGATTTATTAGAGTATATATCATTAAGCTGCTAAACATTTCTGAAATAGATATTTTAATAGTTAAATTATTATATAGAAACTACTTCAACTACTTACTTATAACGATTCTTAAGAACTAAACTTCAAATTTATTTAATCTTATTAAAGTATTCTATTCATTAATTAAAAATCACTTTAATTTAGAAAGAAAGCCTGTTTATCTAATTTAAGAAGATACTTCACTAAAATGAAGTTCTAAATATAAGTGTATTAATTAATATAATTAAATTTGTTTAATGTTTAAGTTATATATCTAGATATATAAAGCTTAAGCTTATTAAATTAATTACTAACTTATTAATAATTATTTAGAGTTTAGTTTATTTTAATATCTCACTATTTCTTAAAAATATAAAATAAATAGACTCTTAAATTATTAATTTCCTTTTACTTTTAGTTTTTTCAGTTTGATAAATTAAGTTTTTTATAGTAGAATAAATATAATAAAAGCTTAGAAAGAATTAAAATATTAGATATAATATAATATTAAGCTATTAATTATTTAGTTAAGAGATTTATAGCTTTATTATTATATTTTATTTAAAATAAGCAATTATGCAATATTATATCTACTAATAAACATCTAACTAACTTTTAAAATTACATTTAACTATTATTTCAGTTAAAACTTTAATAACTTTATAAAAAGCAAGATTATTTAACTTTTTACTAGAACTATTTATTTTAAAATCTTATAACTATATTATATTCTAATTGTAATAAAACAAATAGTTAATATGATATTTAATAACTTTAAATCTTATTAAATGTTAGTTTAATAAAGGATAGCTAGATTAAATTATATAATCTTAGTTATATTGTAAATTAAAAATAATAATTATATATTTCTATTTGCTAACTTTATGAAATAAATATCTCTTTCATTTACAAATTATTAGACAATTTTTGCTAGTTATATTTAAGATTTTATTATTTAAATTTTATCTATAATTAAAGATATTTCTTAGTTTTATCTAATTTTAGTTTCAAAGTCTATCAAAGTTATCAATGTACCTTATAATTATAATTCTATTGATTAAGGTTTAGAAATAAATGTATTTAATTAAGCATATCATATATAAATTCTATTTTTTGTAAAAGAGTTATAAATAGATAAAGTGCTTTATCTTATTACAAAAAGTTTATATTAAAAAAGAGATAACCACCAAATCATTATTAAACCAGATGTTTATTATAAATTGTTTTTATTTAAAAAATAAAGATTATTTTTACATTTTAAGCTATAGAAAATAGATTAAGCAATTTTATAGCTTCTTTTTATTAAGAAAAAGTGATTTTTATTCTTAAAGTAAAAATGCTATTATGAAAGATATAATTTCAATGTATCTAAACATTTCATTAATTTTATTTAAAATTTTAACTTTAATCTTTTCAATGAAAACTCAGATACCTTACATTAATTTTAAAATACAGGAAATACTTTTATTTAATAATCTTTATAAATTATTCTTAAAATATCTATTATAAGATTCATTAATATTTATTTCAACTAATTTGATCATGTCTTATCTTTTATTTAAGTTAAATCTAAATTATAAAATTTAAATTAATTTTTTTTGTAAATATGATTTAATTAAATATTCTGGTTATTGGCATATCATTACTAATATTTTAAATAATTAAAATATTAGTAAAAATTAAGTCTAATTATATATGTGTTTCATGTAAATAAATTTATAATTCATTTCTTTAATCTATTAGTTAATATTACCTAATGATTTACCATCTAAAATCTTTATAAACCTATTTATTTGTGCTATCTATTAAATGCTTATTTCTTCTTCTAATATATTATGATTCTCATTAAAATTAAAGTTAAAATAAATATATTGCGAACATAACTATTAAATGGATTAATAAATCTTTTTGTTGTCATATTTTAAATAAATGATTTAACTTTTAGATATAATTTAAAGAAAACTAGGCGTTCTTAAAATTAAAGTGAATAAAGTGATGAGAATAAAAAATTATAAGATTAAATAGTAATTTAAAAATGTATATTTATTCTAACAATTTGGGGATGAAATGACTCTATTCACTTGTAAAATACCTCTAAAAAATAGTTAACTTTATATATATCTTTTATTTACCAAATATTTGGAAAGATTGTTGTCTTATCTACATAGTTTTGAATTTGAATAAAATTAAAAAAAAGCACTAATATCTAATTTATTTAAATCTAGATTAGATTCTGCTTTAGGTATAAAATATTTGCAAATAGACTATTAATATCTTCTAATTAAAAATGCTTCAAAGTTATTTGCAAAGAAATGATGAATCAAAATATTAATTAAAGAGATGTTTAAAGATTAAAATGAAAAATGCTTAGAATTAAATATAATTTAGTAAAAGACCTAATGAAGTAGACACTAATATATAATGATTCATAACTCTAGCTTTAGTTGATTGATTATTTTATATTTTATAAAATATAATAATTTCTTAATCTGCTTAGTTAATTTATAATAAGTCTTAAAGCTTGTTTATTCCTATTGCTATAATTTATTAACTTAAATCTTTTAAGTTATTATTTTGCTTTATAAATTCTAATATAATGCATAGTTAAATATGTTTTTTGTCTATTTAAGACTAAAAGGATAAAATATAAGAGTCATTAGATTCTAGAATTAAGTTTAGCTATTTTCTAATTTTTATCTAAATAGGATGATCCTAATTGTATTATAGCTTGATATTTTTAATTTCCCTCTTTTAAACTTAAAATTCTTAAATATATATAAAGAGTAGATTTTCTTAATGAGATACATGCTTAAAAGAATTGAATTAGATTCTAAATAAAAATGAAGCAATTAAGTAAATAAATTCTAAATAGGTAGTAGTTTCTAAAGGTTAGATAATATTAGATAACTCTATGAATTATAGGTAACTATAAGTAGCATTGTATATAATAACTAATAATATCTAAATAGTTTAATTATCTGCTTTATATAATGATAGAATTAGCTTTAGAAGTAGATTAGAGTAATTAATAGTAAATTAGATAAATGTATATAATATAACTCTAAGAATATAATATAAATGCAAGTATATTCAATAAACCATTTAATTATTCTCTTTATTAGAATCTTTAAAACTTAACTAATAACTATTTACTATCTTATAAGAACAAGCTCTTAGATTCTAATATCAATATAAGTACTAATTTTAGAAATTAGCTAGACACTATTAAATTAGTAGTTATAATATTAAATTAATATTAAGCTTTATTTTTATTATCTATTTCCAAAGCTAGTTATATTATTAATATTATACTATTTATTACTTAAATCTAATTATATTCAACAATAAATTAAATATTACTATCTTTCTTAGGAATTAAAGATAGTAACTAAAGAAGCTTAGTTAATTATACCAAAATACCATACTAGCAATATCAAAACCTATCTAACTTACCTTTGAATAATTTCCTTAATTAAAATATAAAGATATTATATTAAGAATAATTAAGGCTAAAACTTTTATATTATTAGTTTAATCATAAGAGATCTAGCTTATTAAAATGAAGGCTACTAGCATAGTTATTATTAAGTTAAGGTTATTTTGACTTTAATATATAAATTAAATATATCAAATTAATAATTATTTTACAAATAAACAATAGAGTACAAATACTTAAGATATATAAACATTTAGCGAATCTTCAAATTTAAATTATATTCCTTAAGCAATATTTAATTATTAACTTGGGCTTTTTATTTAAATTTGTACTTAAAAGATAGGATTTAATTAAAGCAAGATAAGTTCATTGCCTAACTTCTACCTAAAAGAAAATTGAACATGTTAAAGGATCTTTAACTAAAGCCTATGTAATTATCGTCATATTTCTGTCTAAATGAATATAATGTCTGAAAAATCCTTCCATACTTACTTTTATCAAGCCTGCTTCTGGGTAACTATGAACTTATTATTTGAAGAATTTTTATCAAAAATTTATACCAACTCTAAGAGTAAACTGAAACTTAATCTGTACAGAAACTTATTTCTTAAACTAAATACGAATTCGCTTTTCCTGTAGAAAGTTACGCTCTTAAAAATGTAGCTTTTTGATAAATCCGTTATCAGTTCTTAATCTAGCTAGAACTGAAACTTTAAGACCTCATCCTGAACCATAACTATCAAAAATAAATCCTGAAAAAGCAACAGTCATAACTGATTTTTGGTGATATATCCTGCATCATATGAGCCTCCATCAATCGAAAACGCTGCATATGGTCTATCATTGCTATCTAAAGTAAATGCTAATCCTCTACAGTCAGCTGGACTTGAATCTAAGAAAGTTTTGTACAGTTAATTTTCTTAACTATCTACTTTCCTAATTCAGCAATCTTAATTATTAGAACTAATTTATGAAACCCCTACTTCATAAACATTTCCATTTGTATCTCTCATAGATTTGGTACTAAATCTTTATTGAGTATAGCTTTACTTTTCCATAAAGAACTTATCTATTCTGTGATTTTGAGAAAAGCCTATAATAGCCAATATCAGTAAGAAGGAAATTTTCATTTATACATGTTAAGTATCAAAGTGAATTTATATGGTTTGGAGTAATTTTAAATAACTACTTAAGCTATTAAAAGAGTTACTTTAAATAATAAAAGAACAATTGAAATTATTTGAAAATTAACTCTATTATTAAATTAAAATATTAAATTGCTTGATAGATAATTAAATTGTAATATTAAGGATCTTTTTTTAACTTTAATATCGAAACGTTAATTTAATAGCGAAGCATATATCTATCAATGCATAATAAAGAAATAAAATAAAATAAATATTACTAAGTATTTTCGTAATATCGAAAAGAAACTTTAAAATAATAAATTGAGTTAATAAAATAAAGATTTTGTTTTATTTATTATTTGTTGCCAAGTAGCTCTAATAAATTTTAGAGTATAAATATGACCTAATTTTCTATTTTTATCTTGCTTATAAACATTTTCTTTATATTTTCACTATTTGATCCTCTTTTCTTACTTTCTTTACTTTCCATTCTTCAAAAAGATCTTTAAATTTCAATTTTAGTTGTTAAATCATTATTAATTTTTCACTATTAATAACATCACTCTCACAGGAATATAAACTTTTAAAATAATTTAATAAAAGTTTTATCTAAATAGTATTAATAAATTTAGATAAATAAATTTCATATCTATAACTAAACATTATTATTATGCTTTTAAAATTTAAAAATAAAATTAATCATTAAGCCAATCACAAGCCTTCCATAATAAATAATTATCACATTTAAAAGTATCTAAAATATAAAAAAATAAATAAAGAATAGATATAACTTTATGAATTTAATTAATTTAAGCTACTATAAGTAAGCTTAATATTTATTTATCAATCTGATTATTTATAATTTCTATAATTTTAGTTATCTTTATTTATTTAAGTCTATGTAGATTTAATTATTTTCTTATGAAAGCTAGTCTTAAAATAGATAGTAAATATCATCTGCTTTATTTTATCATTATAATCATCATACACTTTATTTCTTAGCTTAAATAAGGTATATAAACAAAATATATTGATTGATAATGTTAGTTGTAAATAAAACATGCAAGTTAAATTAGATAATTAAGAAAACCAAATTAAATGAATCTCATTTTTATATTTTCTTCCAATATATCTTAAAATAAGCTTAATAATAAATTATTCTAAATTTCTATGCTAAATTTTAGGATTTTATTAATTAAAACAAAACAATCTGTATAAAATGAGAAATTTATATTAATAGATTTAAATATCATTCTGATATAGAATGGATGAAGAAAATTATAATTCCGATTTAATTTAAAAAAATCTAAATTTATTATAAAATAACTATGCCTAGTTTTTTGAAAAAGAAATTAAGCAATACAATTAAGAAAATTTCTTAAAGATAAAATATAAAGCATAATTAGTAAAATTTTATAAACTACCAAGAAGATATTTAGAATGCTTATAAAGCTAATAAATATTATTATATTTTTTTTATTAGTTATTATATGGATTTATTAGTCTTATATGTTTTTCTTATTTTAATTAAAATTTTTATATAAAAATGGAGTCTTAAAATCTCGTTCCCGGCTTTTTCTTGAGCAAAGAAGAGAAAAAAACTCTAGAGAAAAAGCAGGCATAAAAAAGTATCAAGAGTCTTCTTCTCCTAACTTACAAAACTAATAAAGAACCTAATAACTATAATAAACACCTCCTAAAGTAATAAAAAGAAAGGAATCTAATATAATAACAGGAAAAGAACTTCCATCAAAGATAATTAAAAAGGAAATCAATATTTAGCAGTTAGTATTTGAAATATCCAATCTCTAGGAAGAGATTAAAGTGCTTAAGTAGGAAAATTAAGAACTAAGAAACTTATTATCGCTTGGATAAGATAACTTAGAGATTAGAATTATTAATTAAGAAAGGGAACTCCGGGCATATTGGAACATTTAAACTGAACATAGACAAGAAACAGCAAGGCTTGAAAATATCGTATAAAAACAAGAGTTGGAGTTTATTAAGCAAAAGAATATTAGCACAAACATAACGAATTAGACAAATTAGATGGAGATAGAATAAAAAGAGGTTATAAATCGAAAAACAACCAGATAAGTAAGGAAGAAATGCTACTACTGTAAGAGTAAGTGACATTTGTACAAGAATTGCTAAAAATTTTAGAATTTCAAGAGAAAATTTTGGTGTAAAGAATAAGAAAAATACTAGAGGCTCTATTGTAACTAGCATGGAGATATTTACAGAAGAAAATGATGTGAAGTACCTTTTGAAATAATAAAAACAAGAAATCAAAGAAACTGAGAACACCTTAGTGAAGATAATTTCATTAGAAAGTCAAGAATGATGAGAAGTGTTGCTGATAAAACAACTTATTTTAAACGGTGTCCAGATTGGCACTGTTGAACATTTTAATTTCATTATCATTATTAAAATTTTTATTTTCATTCAGTTAAATTAAATTTTCTTTTTTTGTTTAATTTTTTGTTTACTTCTTTTATCTTTTTTAATCTTATTAAATTATTTTTCTAATTTTAATATATCTATATTTTATTATAATTTTTAGTTTTTTATTATTTTTTCTATTCTGTTAAGTAAATATATATTTATATTTACATTTTTATTTTATTAGCATTATATTTTATCTTTTTTTTTATTTGTTCTTTTAATATTAATTATTATTTTTTTACAGATATTTCATTCTGAGATTACTTCTTAAGATGTTCTATTATTATTAATTTAATGATTTTGTTTCGAATTGTATCTTAGCTTATTTCTTTAATTTTTTAAATAAATTATATTTTATAGATTTTAATATATAAAATACTTAATTAGTTCAATTAAATGTTGATTAGCTTTTATTACTACTAACTACTAATTTGAATATTTCTCCTTGATTGATGTCTATTATTTCTGTATTAATATGATAAAAATTCAGCTATAACTATTCGCTAGTTAATATAGTATTAAGTATAATTACCTTATTGTATATAAGGAAAATAATAGTTTGATGTTTTTTATATTATACAAGAGCTTCAATTTTCCATTTTAAGCTTTATACTATTCTCTTTTAATAATCCAAAATAAGATAAAGATAAAAGTTACTCAAGTGCTGCTTTTATCTCGTTGTAAAGACACATATATTCTGATTCTTGCTCTTTAATTTGGTGAAGTGAATTAATTATCTCTAATTAAAACTCAGGACTCATCATATCCATAATTAATATACTTATTTGTACTTATATCAACTACAGTTTCTAATGTTCATCTAGAATCTTGTAAAGCTAAGCTTGATCACTATAGTCTTTAAAGTTGTTATCTTAAGGTGAGTGTAATAAATCTTCTAGCATCTAATCTACCTACTCTTAATCTTTTTTACTCTCTTCAATATTTTTTTCTATCTACTATGATTGAAAAAATAGTGACTATAGCTGTTCTTCTATAATCTAAAGATCTTAATCTTATTATGTTCTTTAACTTTGTACTAAACCCTTTTTTTCTACTTTTTAGGTAAGATTTGAAGTTAATTTTGTAATTGGAATTCCTTAATTATTAATAAGTTTCTTATTTGGTAGCTCCATTAAACTTTTTAAATTCTAAGTTTCCTTCTAATTATTGCTTGGAGTCAAATTATTATTTTCTTTCAGAAGCTTTCCAAACAAAGGAGTTTTAGGTTTTGGAAAGTTTGATTAATTGATATCTGATCTGTTCCTTTTGTCTTATAAACTAGTATCTTATTCTTAAGCAGGTCTTTTATTAATGTTCTTCTCTTTATTTCCAACTTCAGTTTGTTGCTAATTGTTTAGGTAATGACTCTATTAACGTTAAGGGTTTAAGTTAAACTAAAAAGGTTTCTTAATCCTAGACATATTTTAATTCTATGTTAAGTTGTTAGTTTATATAGCTTATTGTCTCTATGAACTCTACTCTGATGCAGGTGTTTAAGGACTCTTTTGCATGCTGTTTTATTATTATACATTTTTAAAGGGAAATTATAGCTTATTTTACTAAAAGCTTGCAACCCAGGAGAACCTCCATTAAAGTTTATTTGCTTTTGTTGAGTGAAATCTGAGCTAGAAGTGGAGTTTTTTATAGAATTTGAGTTAAGATCTTAAATTCTAGTCTGTTATAAAGGGCTTTCTTCCACTGTATGTGATTTAGGACTTTTCTAAAAGACTTTGTTGACAAGATTCTCCTAGAGAAGCATTTGCTTTTGCTTAACCTACTCATTTTCTTTATTAATATTAGTTTCTAGTAATTATCTAGCTGCTTCAGGAGAACTTTAAATAGTTTGATTCAATGCAAGTGATTTGTTGCTCCTCTATTGCCTTTAGCTTCCATTTATAGAAGTTTTGGCATCAAAAGTAGGAGTTTCTTATGCTTTTTAATGTTATTCAGATGTGATATCTATAATGATCTTTCTTTACCCACTTTGCTTTTCTTAGGCTAAATGGGTTTACTAGTTTTGAGAGTTGGGTTAATTACCTTCATCTTAGAATTTGTTTCCAGTTTTAAAAGAAACTTGAGAATCATTTAGCTTTTACTAATTACTCTTATCATCTAAAATACCTAGAGTGAAACTATTGAAGGATTGCTCTTCTTAGTTATTACCAAAATTAAAAAAGTTAAACTAAGGATCACTCTAGCCAAATGCGAATTCTGACTCACTTTGTTCAGACTAATATTTTCTAAATGCTGAGTTATCAAAGTTAAAGCCTTGCTAGTTGTTTTCGCTCTAATTATCGCTAGGGTTAAAGTCAAAGTCCTAAGTGAAACTAAAGTTTTGCATATCAAACTAGTCTAAGTTTTAAAAATTGAAGGCAGAATGTTGACTCATAACCTCTAGATTTTAATATTATTTGAATTTTTAAACAAATAAATTTAACTATCTAATTTTAGATAATTTATTTTATTATTGTTTGATATTGAATAATTTCCAGGTATTTAATAAAAAATTTTTTGTTTCTTAGGTTTAAGTTCAAAAGTTTTTTTCAGATGAATAAAGATTTTTTATTCTAATTTTTATGATAATTTACGTTATAAATTAATAAAATATTTACTTTTTATTGTTAAATTTGAAATAATAAGATTTTTTCAAAATAAATATATTTTATTTTACATACATATCTTATATAATTTTATTTTTTATTAAATTAAAAAATTAATTTGTATTTAATTTATATAAGCTTTGTTTTTTTTTAATAAAAAATTATAATTTTTTTAAAATTATAACTTACAGTATATTTTTATTATTCTAACCTTATTAATTTTTATTTTTATCATTTGAAATTTAATTTTTTAATATTTTTTGTATTAAAAAAAACATTTTTGTTGTATTTATCTCAAAATATATTTTAATTTTTAATTAAAATTTTTAAGTTATTTTAAAATAATATAATTTAAAAAAATTTACTTTAAAAATTTTTGTTTCTTAATATTTTATAAAAGAAGTAGATACAGATATTTAGTTTTATTATTTATCTAAAATTTTAGTTTTCAAATTCATTTTTTTTAATATATTTGTTATCTAATAGTTTTCAAGTTTTTTATTTGTTCTCTTTTCTAGTTACATTTTTTTAATCAAAATTAAATATTAATTTTGATAAATTCTTATTTTTAATTAATATTTATTTTTTATCAATTTTATTTTCATTGTAATATATGGTATTTATTGAGAAACTTTTTTTAAGTTGATAATAAGTAATGGATTTAACTATCTGTTAAAGTTGCAAAGAAGAATTCGACTAAAATCAAAGATTACCAAAAATATTAAGTTGTGGCTGTATTCATTGTGCATAATGCATTCAAAATTTTTTTTAAATAAGTGATACAATTAAATGCAAGATTCATAAAATAGTAGTTAGTATAGAAGAAGAAAATCTGAAAAATTTCGACATCAAAAAATATTTTTTGTCTTAGCTAAATAAGTTTGAGCATGAAGCAAATCTGAATTAGTTGTTTTAAGACTTATCGAGTTAGGCCAAATAACAAAAGTAAAAGATGTTAAGTATTATTTAAGCGAGCATTAATTTCTAAAAGCTTTTCAGTATGATAGTCAAATAAGTTGCATAGACTTTATACCAGAAAGATCTTAGTATCTTTTAGACGAGCATAGTTCAAATTGAGGAAGTCTAAAGATAGATAAATACAATATGAAAAAGATTATAATAAATAAAAGCAAGCAAAGGAACAATTATTCAATAATGTAGCAACAGCTTAAAAACTTTGAATAAGTTAGTAGAACAATATGAAGGACTGTAAAGCAAGATCAAGAGTGTTAGAGAATTAAATTAATAAGAAACTAATTAGAATTTTAAGAAAATATAAGAAGTTTCTTTCTAAGTTTTGCAGGAAGTAATGAATTTGAGATAAGAGTAAAGATCAAATCTTTAGGACTTATCTGTTTTCATAACCAAATATATTGAGTAATAAAATTCTGCAAAGTAAAAATAAGTCTAATAATTGCCTTAAGAAGAAGTCAAAGATTAAATATAAAGGCAGGATGTTTAAAAGAAGATAAAATAACCAAAAATGCAACAAGAAATAGAGCCAGTTAAATTAATAAGGTAGCTTTAAGAACTCAAAATCGAAAGCATTCAGCACTTCTAAAATATCCTCAATGAATTCCAAAACAAGCAACTAGATGCAAATTCCATCTTAAATAGTCCATTGAACGTAATCAGCATTTGCAAAAAGTAAATGATTCTTTATGATTTAATTCAAATAAAATCTGAAAAGAATCATCAAAATCTTTTATAGATTTTGAATCTAGCTAAGAATCAACCAAAGATGTAAGTAGCAGCAGCAAATGCATTGACAATGTTAAATTACATAAACCTTTAATTCAGTCAACTTAACTTCAAAAACCTTGACCTATCTAACTCTGATCTATCTGATTCCACCTTCACCAACTGTAACTTCTCTAACTCCAACCTAACCTAATCTAACCTTCGAAATTCTAAGTTCATCAACTGTGACTTCTCTAACGCTAACCTAACCTCAATCTCTTCTGAACTCCCTCACATTTACACTGGACATACAGACTCAGTCACATCAGTTGCCATCTCACCAAACTCAGACTTAATAGTATCTGCTTCCCTTGACAAAACTCTTCGACTCTACAACATAGCCACAGGTACCTGTAAGACCATGAGTGGTCACACAGGTTATGTATTATCTGTGGCTATATCCAGTGATTCAGAGTTCATCGTATCGGGAAGTGCAGACACTACTCTTAGACTTTACAATATCAAGACAGGTACCTGTAAGACCATGAGTGGTCACACTAGTTATGTATATGCTGTGGCTATATCCAGTGATTAAGAGTTCATCGTATCGGGAAGTGCAGATTATACGGTGAGACTATGGGACGTCAGGACAGGTACCTGTAAGACCATGAGTGGTCACACTAGTTATGTAAATGCTGTGGCTATATCCAGTGATTCAGAGTTCATCGTATCGGGAAGTGGAGATAATACTCTTAGACTTTACAATATCAAGACAGGTACCTGTAAGACCATGAGTGGTCACACAAATTATGTATCATCTGTGGCTATATCCAGTGATTCCACTTCAATCATATCTGGATCTGATGACAATACTATTCGTTTATGGAACTCAAGAACATAATAATGTATAAAGGTCTTTTCGGGACATTCTCATTATGTCTTCTCGGTAATATTCTCGAATAATAACAAGTATATCTTATCAGGATCTTATGACAAGACTATAAGAATATGAAATATCAATAATGGATAGTGTATCTGTGTACTATTGGGTCATACGGACACAGTGGGTAGTTTATCATTATCTAGTGACAACTAATGGTTGGTATCAAGTAATGGAAGTACGTTCGGTTTAGCGTAATCAAGTGATTACAACATCCGAAGATGGAACATAGGAAGGATATTGAATGGAGAATAGCCAACTAACTAATAACAGGTAAGTTTAAATCCAATTAATTATTTAGACTGACTGGAACAAAGTATATGTTGACTATGGATTAAGTTTTTAGAACTGCGTACTGAGTAATACTATAATGAGTGTTGAGGACAAGTAGAGATTTATCAAGTGATCTATTTGGAGTTAAACTATTTAAACTATTTAATTTTACATTTAAGAATTTAAAATCTGCCAAGTATTTATTCTAATTAAGTATATTCATTCTATTATTTGTATTATTTTAAGTAAATTTAAAAAATTTTAAAGTTCTTAATTTTTTCTAAGTCTTTTTATTGAATTTAGTTATTTTTATTTAATTATTTTTTTAATTTAATTTTAAAATAAAGTGTTAGAGAAATTTTAAAGTTTATAGTGTTAGAAAAATTTTTGAGTTATGTACTAGAGTAAAAATATTTAAATTTTTCCGGTGTCGGGAAAAATTTTTGAGGTATATGCTCAGCTAAATAATTTTAATTTTCAAGTGTTAGAAAAAATTTTGAATTATGTACTAGAGTTAAAAAATTTTAATTTTCAAGTGTTAGAAAAATTTTTGAGTTATGTACTAGAGCTAAATTTTTTTAATTTTATATTATAGTTTTAAAATTTTTTTTGAGTTGCGTGACAGCGCAAAGTTTTTTTTTAAATTTGTTATAAAATTTAATTACGTTTGTTATTATTTTTAAGTTTTATAATGTGTTTTTACGATAGGAAAAATTTACTGTACTGCATTTAATGTGCAGCAGATTAAATTTTCATGAGATAGAAGCCCTAAATGGCGAAAAGTGTGAAAGCCTTTTTTTGCTCAGCGTTTTACACTATAGGGCTGAGTTGGGACGGAACAAGCTGGGGGATTTCGGGATAAGTAGAAGGGCAGAAAGGAATAAATTTTTTTGAGAAAATGTTTAAAAGTATAAAAGGTTTTTGAAAAAAATGTGAATAAAAAAAATTGTGACTTTTTTTTTAAACTTTTTTTTTTGATATTGGTTTTGAATTTTTTTTATTTTTTTTTGAAAATTTTGATATTGGTTTTGAAAAATTTTGATTTTGATTTTGATTTTGATTTTGATTTTGATTTTGGTTTTGAAAATTTTGAATTTATGTTTTAAAAATTTTGATTTTGGATTTTGGTTTTGAAATTTTGAATTTATGTTTTAAAAATTTTTCAATTTTGGATTTGAAAACTTTTGATTTTGTATTTTGGCTTTGAAGATTTAAGTTTTGGTTTTGCAAGTTTTTGTTTTTTTTGATTTGAAATTTTCGATTTCGGTACAAGAAAAAATTTTTAAAATTGGGTTTTGGTATTTTTTTAGATTTTTAGAGCCTTTTGAAAGGCGAATAAGAGTATTTAAAGCATTAAATCGTGAAAAATTTAATTTTGTTTTTTTTGCTCAGCTTTTTACACTGCAAGACTTTTTTCGGACGGAACAAACTGAGGGAAATCGGGATAGATAAATGTCAGAAAGGAACAAATTTTCAAAAAAAAGTTCCAAAAAATAAAAGGGTTTTGAGAAAAATGGGATTAAAAAATATAAAGGATATAATTTTTGATTTTGGTTTCGAAATGATTTGATTTTTAGAGTTAATAATAGAAGAAAAAAGATTTTGAAATAAAAAAAAAATAATATATTAATAGGAAATATTTCAAAAATAATATATAATAAATAAAATAAAAATATGCTAAAAAAGAAAGAAATGATGATTAAAAAGACGTTAGGAGCAGAGATTGACCTAATGAATCATACTTTCTGGTTTTATGGCTAGGAACAAGTTAATTTCCTGAAGTGAGGAAGTCCCTGGTAAAAGTCAACTTTTGCTAGGAAACGCATTCCTCTTGATATCCACTCCTGGTAGGGCTTGAAGACTGGCTGCTCAGAGCGATGGAGCTCACTGGCAACTTCTTTTCGAATGCAAATGGATAACCATGATATCCGATGAAGTGAGTGTTGGGATCGTAAACTGCAAGAAATCGCTGTTCGAAAAAACCAAGCTTTAAATTAGATTATAATAAAAGTAAAAAATTCAATTTTTAACAAATTAAGAAAAGCACCACACAAATTAAAAAAACGTTTTTATTAAAAATATGAAAATTAATAAAAAAAAAAGTATAAAAAATGATGATTTTATTCATAGTGAAATAAATAAAAATAATGAAAAAAAAGAAGTGTAGCATAAATAAAAAGATCTGATATAATATATAAGTGAAGAAGTGAAGTAAGAAAAGAAGATAGAATTTCAGTTTTAAGGAGTATGCTTTGAGACGTAATAAGTATTTTGAAAGTGAAGAAGTGAAGTAAGAAAAGCAGATAGAGTTTCAGTTTTAAGGAGTATGCTTTGAGAAGTAATAAGTATTTTGAAAGTGAAGAAGTAAAGTAAGAAAAGCAGATAGAGATTCAAACTTAAGGAGTATGCTTTGAGAAGTAATAAGTATTTAGAAAAGTGAAGAAGTGAAGTAAGAAAAGAAGATAGAATTTCAGTTTTAAGGAAATGCTTTGAGAAGTAATAAGTATTTCTAAAAGTGAAGAAGTAAAGTAAGAAAAGAAGATAGAATTTCAGTTTTATTGAGTATGGTTTGAGATGTAATAATTATTTAGAAAAGTGAAGAAGTAAAGTAAGAAATAAGATAGAATTTCAGTTTTAAGGATTATGCTTTGAGAAGTAATAAGTATTTCTAAAAGTGAAGAAGTAAAGTAAGAAAAGAAGATAGAATTTCAGTTTTAAGGAGTATGCTTTGAGAAGTAATAAGTATTTAGAAAAGTGAAGAAGTAAAGTAAGAAAAAAAGATAGAATTTCAGTTTTAAGGAGTATGCTTTGAGAAGTAATAAGTATTTTGAAAGTGAAGAAGTAAAGTAAGAAAAGCAGATAGAGATTCAGTTTTAAGGAGTATTATTTGAGAAGTAATAAGTATTTCTAAAAGTGAAGAAGTGAAGTAAGAAAAGAAGATAGAATTTCAGTTTTAAGGAGTATTATTTGAGAAGTAATAATTATTTAGAAAAGTGAATAAGTAAAGTAAGAAAAGAAGATAGAATTTAAGTTTCATTGAGTATGCTTATGGAAGTAATAAGTATTTAGAAAAGTGAAGAAGTAAAGTAAGAAAAGAAGATAGAATTTCAGTTTTAAGGAGTATGCTTTGAGAAGTAATAAGTATTTCTAAAAGTGAAGAAGTAAAGTAAGAAAAGAAGATAGAGATTCAAACTTAAGGAGTATGCTTTGAGAAGTAATAAGTATTTAGAAAAGTGAAGAATTAAAGTAAGAAATAAGATAGAGTTTCAGTTTTATGAGTATGCTTTGAGAAGTAATAGATATTTAGAAAAGTGAAGAAGTGAAGTAAGAAAAGCAGATAGAGTCTCAGTTTTAAGGATATGCTTTGAGAAGTAATAAGTATTTAGAAAGTGAGGAAGTAAAGTAAGAAAAGAAGATAGAATTTCAGTTTTAAGGAGTATGCTTTGAGAAGTACTAAGTATTTAGAAAAGTGAAGAAGTGAAGTAAGAAAAGAAGATAGAGTTTCAGTTTTATTGAGTATGGTTTGAGATGTAATAAGTATTTAGAAAAGTGAAGAAGTGAAGTAAGAAAAGAAGATAGAATTTCAGTTTTAAGGAGTATGCTTTGAGAAGTAATAAGTATTTCTAAAAGTGAAGAAGTAAAGTAAGAAAAGAAGATAGAATTTCAGTTTTAAGGAGTATGCTTTGTGAAGTAATAAGTATTTCTAAAAGTGAAGAAGTAAAGTAAGAAAAGAAGATAGAATTTCAGTTTTAAGGAGTATGCTTTGAGAAGTAATAAGTATTTAGAAAAGTGAAGAAGTAAAGTAAGAAAAGAAGATAGAATTTCAATTTTAAGGAGTATGCTTTGAGAAGTAAAAGTATTTCTAAAAGTGAAGAAGTAAAGTAAGAAAAGAAGATAGAATTTCAGTTTTAAGGAGTATGCTTTGAGAAGTAATAAGTATTTCTAAAAGTGAAGAAGTAAAGTAAGAAATAAGATAGAATTTCAGTTTTAGGGAAATGCTTTAAGAAGTAATAAGTATTTAGAAAGTGAAGAAGTAAAGTAAGAAAAGAAGATAGAATTTCAGTTTTAAGGAGTATGCTTTGAGAAGTAATAAGTATTTCTAAAAGTGAAGAAGTGAAGTAAGAAAAGCAGATAGAGTTTCAGTTTTAAGGAGTATGCTTTGAGAAGTAATAAGTATTTCTAAAAGTGAAGAAGTAAAGTAAGAAATAAGATAGAATTTCAGTTTTAGGGAAATGCTTTAAGAAGTAATAAGTATTTAGAAAGTGAAGAAGTGAAGTAAGAAAAGAAGATAGAATTTCAGTTTTAAGGAGTATGCTTT
>CAMPDV010004797.1:0-29301 GCA_946699065.1 Loxodes magnus
TAACTCACTCTGGTAGTCAAATTTTAATTTCTCACTTCAAAACATATCAAAAACAATGTTTTTTTTTACTTTAAAAATTACTCAACTATTTTTCATACATTGTTAACTCACTCTGGTAATAAAATTTTAATTTCTCACTTCAAAACATATCAAAAACAATGTTTTTTTTTACTTTAAAAATTACTCAACTATTTTTCATACATTGTTAACTCACTCTGGTAGTCAAATTTTAATTTCTCACTTCAAAACATATCAAAAACAATGTTTTTTTTTACTTTAAAAATTACTCAACTATTTTTCATACATTGTTAACTCACTCTGGTAGTCAAATTTTAATTTCTCACTTCAAAACATATCAAAAACAATGTTTTTTTTTACTTTAAAAATTACTCAACTATTTTTCATACATTGTTAACTCACTCTGGTAGTCAAATTACATTTTCTCACTTCAAAACATATCAAAAACAATGTTTTTTTTTACTTTAAAAATTACTCAACTATTTTTCATACATTGTTAACTCACTCTGGTAGTCAAATTTTAATTTCTCACTTCAAAACATATCAAAAACAATGTTTTTTTTTTACTTTAAAAATTACTCAACTATTTTTCATACATTGTTAACTCACTCTGGTAGTCAAATTTTAATTTCTCACTTCAAAACATATCAAAAACAATGTTTTTTTTTACTTTAAAAATTACTCAACTATTTTTCATACATTGTTAACTCACTCTGGTAGTCAAATTTTAATTTCTCACTTCAAAACATATCAAAAACAATGTTTTTTTTTACTTTAAAAATTACTCAACTATTTTTCATACATTGTTAACTCACTCTGGTAGTCAAATTTTAATTTCTCACTTCAAAACATATCAAAAACAATGTTTTTTTTACTTTAAAAATTACTCAACTATTTTTCATACATTGTTAACTCACTCTGGTAGTCAAATTTTAATTTCTCACTTCAAAACATATCAAAAACAATGTTTTTTTTTACTTTAAAAATTACTCAACTATTTTTCATACATTGTTAACTCACTCTGGTAGTCAAATTACATTTTCTCACTTCAAAACATATCAAAAACAATGTTTTTTTTTACTTTAAAAATTACTCAACTATTTTTCATACATTGTTAACTCACTCTGGTAGTCAAATTTTAATTTCTCACTTCAAAACATATCAAAAACAATGTTTTTTTTTACTTTAAAAATTACTCAACTATTTTTCATACATTGTTAACTCACTCTGGTAGTCAAATTTTAATTTCTCACTTCAAAACATATCAAAAACAATGTTTTTTTTTACTTTAAAAATTACTCAACTATTTTTCATACATTGTTAACTCACTCTGGTAGTCAAATTACATTTTCTCACTTCAAAACATATCAAAAACAATGTTTTTTTTTACTTTAAAAATTACTCAACTATTTTTCATACATTGTTAACTCACTCTGGTAGTCAAATTTTAATTTCTCACTTCAAAACATATCAAAAACAATGTTTTTTTTTACTTTAAAAATTACTCAACTATTTTTCATACATTGTTAACTCACTCTGGTAGTCAAATTTTAATTTCTCACTTCAAAACATATCAAAAACAATGTTTTTTTTTACTTTAAAAATTACTCAACTATTTTTCATACATTGTTAACTCACTCTGGTAGTCAAATTTTAATTTCTCACTTCAAAACATATCAAAAACAATGTTTTTTTTTACTTTAAAAATTACTCAACTATTTTTCATACATTGTTAACTCACTCTGGTAGTCAAATTTTAATTTCTCACTTCAAAACATATCAAAAACAATGTTTTTTTTTACTTTAAAAATTACTCAACTATTTTTCATACATTGTTAACTCACTCTGGTAGTCAAATTTTAATTTCTCACTTCAAAACATATCAAAAACAATGTTTTTTTTTACTTTAAAAATTACTCAACTATTTTTCATACATTGTTAACTCACTCTGGTAGTCAAATTTTAATTTCTCACTTCAAAACATATCAAAAACAATTCTTTTTTTTACTTTAAAAATTACTCAACTATTTTTCATACATTGTTAACTCACTCTGGTAGTCAAATTTTAATTTCTCACTTCAAAACATATCAAAAACAATGTTTTTTTTTACTTTAAAAATTACTCAACTATTTTTCATACATTGTTAACTCACTCTGGTAGTCAAATTACATTTTCTCACTTCAAAACATATCAAAAACAATGTTTTTTTTTACTTTAAAAATTACTCAACTATTTTTCATACATTGTTAACTCACTCTGGTAGTCAAATTTTAATTTCTCACTTCAAAACATATCAAAAACAATGTTTTTTTTTACTTTAAAAATTACTCAACTATTTTTCATACATTGTTAACTCACTCTGGTAATAAAATTTTAATTTCTCACTTCAAAACATATCAAAAACAATGTTTTTTTTTACTTTAAAAATTACTCAACTATTTTTCATACATTGTTAACTCACTCTGGTAGTCAAATTTTAATTTCTCACTTCAAAACATATCAAAAACAATGTTTTTTTTTACTTTAAAAATTACTCAACTATTTTTCATACATTGTTAACTCACTCTGGTAGTCAAATTTTAATTTCTCACTTCAAAACATATCAAAAACAATGTTTTTTTTTACTTTAAAAATTACTCAACTATTTTTCATACATTGTTAACTCACTCTGGTAGTCAAATTACATTTTCTCACTTCAAAACATATCAAAAACAATGTTTTTTTTTACTTTAAAAATTACTCAACTATTTTTCATACATTGTTAACTCACTCTGGTAGTCAAATTTTAATTTCTCACTTCAAAACATATCAAAAACAATGTTTTTTTTTACTTTAAAAATTACTCAACTATTTTTCATACATTGTTAACTCACTCTGGTAGTCAAATTTTAATTTCTCACTTCAAAACATATCAAAAACAATGTTTTTTTTTACTTTAAAAATTACTCAACTATTTTTCATACATTGTTAACTCACTCTGGTAGTCAAATTTTAATTTCTCACTTCAAAACATATCAAAAACAATGTTTTTTTTTACTTTAAAAATTACTCAACTATTTTTCATACATTGTTAACTCACTCTGGTAGTCAAATTACATTTTCTCACTTCAAAACATATCAAAAACAATGTTTTTTTTTACTTTAAAATTACTCAACTATTTTTCATACATTGTTAACTCACTCTGGTAGTCAAATTTTAATTTCTCACTTCAAAACATATCAAAAACAATGTTTTTTTTTACTTTAAAAATTACTCAACTATTTTTCATACATTGTTAACTCACTCTGGTAGTCAAATTTTAATTTCTCACTTCAAAACATATCAAAAAACAATGTTTTTTTTTTACTTTAAAAATTACTCAACTATTTTTCATACATTGTTAACTCACTCTGGTAGTCAAATTTTAATTTCTCACTTCAAAACATATCAAAAACAATGTTTTTTTTTACTTTAAAAATTACTCAACTATTTTTCATACATTGTTAACTCACTCTGGTAGTCAAATTTTAATTTCTCACTTCAAAACATATCAAAAACAATGTTTTTTTTTACTTTAAAAATTACTCAACTATTTTTCATACATTGTTAACTCACTCTGGTAGTCAAATTTTAATTTCTCACTTCAAAACATATCAAAAACAATGTTTTTTTTTACTTTAAAAATTACTCAACTATTTTTCATACATTGTTAACTCACTCTGGTAGTCAAATTTTAATTTCTCACTTCAAAACATATCAAAAACAATGTTTTTTTTTACTTTAAAAATTACTCAACTATTTTTCATACATTGTTAACTCACTCTGGTAGTCAAATTACATTTTCTCACTTCAAAACATATCAAAAACAATGTTTTTTTTTACTTTAAAAATTACTCAACTATTTTTCATACATTGTTAACTCACTCTGGTAGTCAAATTTTAATTTCTCACTTCAAAACATATCAAAAACAATGTTTTTTTTTACTTTAAAAATTACTCAACTATTTTTCATACATTGTTAACTCACTCTGGTAGTCAAATTTTAATTTCTCACTTCAAAACATATCAAAAACAATGTTTTTTTTTACTTTAAAAATTACTCAACTATTTTTCATACATTGTTAACTCACTCTGGTAGTCAAATTACATTTTCTCACTTCAAAACATATCAAAAACAATGTTTTTTTTTACTTTAAAAATTACTCAACTATTTTTCATACATTGTTAACTCACTCTGGTAGTCAAATTTTAATTTCTCACTTCAAAACATATCAAAAACAATGTTTTTTTTTACTTTAAAAATTACTCAACTATTTTTCATACATTGTTAACTCACTCTGGTAGTCAAATTTTAATTTCTCACTTCAAAACATATCAAAAACAATGTTTTTTTTTACTTTAAAAATTACTCAACTATTTTTCATACATTGTTAACTCACTCTGGTAGTCAAATTTTAATTTCTCACTTCAAAACATATCAAAAACAATGTTTTTTTTTACTTTAAAAATTACTCAACTATTTTTCATACATTGTTAACTCACTCTGGTAGTCAAATTTTAATTTCTCACTTCAAAACATATCAAAAACAATGTTTTTTTTTACTTTAAAAATTACTCAACTATTTTTCATACATTGTTAACTCACTCTGGTAGTCAAATTTTAATTTCTCACTTCAAAACATATCAAAAACAATGTTTTTTTTTACTTTAAAAATTACTCAACTATTTTTCATACATTGTTAACTCACTCTGGTAGTCAAATTTTAATTTCTCACTTCAAAACATATCAAAAACAATGTTTTTTTTTACTTTAAAAATTACTCAACTATTTTTTCATACATTGTTAACTCACTCTGGTAGTCAAATTTTAATTTCTCACTTCAAAACATATCAAAAACAATGTTTTTTTTTACTTTAAAAATTACTCAACTATTTTTCATACATTGTTAACTCACTCTGGTAGTCAAATTTTAATTTCTCACTTCAAAACATATCAAAAACAATGTTTTTTTTTACTTTAAAAATTACTCAACTATTTTTCATACATTGTTAACTCACTCTGGTAATAAAATTTTAATTTCTCACTTCAAAACATATCAAAAACAATGTTTTTTTTTACTTTAAAAATTACTCAACTATTTTTCATACATTGTTAACTCACTCTGGTAGTCAAATTACATTTTCTCACTTCAAAACATATCAAAAACAATGTTTTTTTTTACTTTAAAAATTACTCAACTATTTTTCATACATTGTTAACTCACTCTGGTAGTCAAATTTTAATTTCTCACTTCAAAACATATCAAAAACAATTCTTTTTTTTTATTTTAAAAATTACTCAACTATTTTTCATACATTGTTAACTCACTCTGGTAATAAAATTTTAATTTCTCACTTCAAAACATATCAAAAACAATGTTTTTTTTTTACTTTAAAAATTACTCAACTATTTTTCATACATTGTTAACTCACTCTGGTAGTCAAATTTTAATTTCTCACTTCAAAACATATCAAAAACAATGTTTTTTTTTACTTTAAAAATTACTCAACTATTTTTCATACATTGTTAACTCACTCTGGTAGTCAAATTTTAATTTCTCACTTCAAAACATATCAAAAACAATGTTTTTTTTTACTTTAAAAATTACTCAACTATTTTTCATACATTGTTAACTCACTCTGGTAGTCAAATTACATTTTCTCACTTCAAAACATATCAAAAACAATGTTTTTTTTTACTTTAAAAATTACTCAACTATTTTTCATACATTGTTAACTCACTCTGGTAGTCAAATTACATTTTCTCACTTCAAAACATATCAAAAACAATGTTTTTTTTTACTTTAAAAATTACTCAACTATTTTTCATACATTGTTAACTCACTCTGGTAGTCAAATTACATTTTCTCACTTCAAAACATATCAAAAACAATGTTTTTTTTTACTTTAAAAATTACTCAACTATTTTTCATACATTGTTAACTCACTCTGGTAGTCAAATTTTAATTTCTCACTTCAAAACATATCAAAAACAATGTTTTTTTTTACTTTAAAAATTACTCAACTATTTTTCATACATTGTTAACTCACTCTGGTAGTCAAATTTTAATTTCTCACTTCAAAACATATCAAAAACAATGTTTTTTTTTACTTTAAAAATTACACAACTATTTTTCATACATTGTTAACTCACTCTGGTAGTCAAATTTTAATTTCTCACTTCAAAACATATCAAAAACAATGTTTTTTTTTACTTTAAAAATTACTCAACTATTTTTCATACATTGTTAACTCACTCTGGTAGTCAAATTTTAATTTCTCACTTCAAAACATATCAAAAACAATGTTTTTTTTTACTTTAAAAATTACTCAACTATTTTTCATACATTGTTAACTCACTCTGGTAGTCAAATTTTAATTTCTCACTTCAAAACATATCAAAAACAATGTTTTTTTTTACTTTAAAAATTACTCAACTATTTTTCATACATTGTTAACTCACTCTGGTAGTCAAATTTTAATTTCTCACTTCAAAACATATCAAAAACAATGTTTTTTTTTACTTTAAAAATTACTCAACTATTTTTCATACATTGTTAACTCACTCTGGTAGTCAAATTACATTTTCTCACTTCAAAACATATCAAAAACAATGTTTTTTTTTACTTTAAAAATTACTCAACTATTTTTCATACATTGTTAACTCACTCTGGTAGTCAAATTTTAATTTCTCACTTCAAAACATATCAAAAACAATTCTTTTTTTTACTTTAAAAATTACTCAACTATTTTTCATACATTGTTAACTCACTCTGGTAGTCAAATTTTAATTTCTCACTTCAAAACATATCAAAAACAATGTTTTTTTTTACTTTAAAAATTACTCAACTATTTTTCATACTTTGTTAACTCACTCTGGTAGTCAAATTTTAATTTCTCACTTCAAAACATATCAAAAACAATTCTTTTTTTTACTTTAAAAATTACTCAACTATTTTTCATACATTGTTAACTCACTCTGGTAGTCAAATTTCGTATTCTCACTTCAAAACATATCAAAAACAATGTTTTTTTTTACTTTAAAAATTACTCAACTATTTTTCATACATTGTTAACTCACTCTGGTAGTCAAATTACATTTTCTCACTTCAAAACATATCAAAAACAATGTTTTTTTTTACTTTAAAAATTACTCAACTATTTTTCATACATTGTTAACTCACTCTGGTAGTCAAATTTTAATTTCTCACTTCAAAACATATCAAAAACAATTCTTTTTTTTACTTTAAAAATTACTCAACTATTTTTCATACATTGTTAACTCACTCTGGTAGTCAAATTTTAATTTCTCACTTCAAAACATATCAAAAACAATGTTTTTTTTTACTTTAAAAATTACTCAACTATTTTTCATACATTGTTAACTCACTCTGGTAGTCAAATTACATTTTCTCACTTCAAAACATATCAAAAACAATGTTTTTTTTTACTTTAAAAATTACTCAACTATTTTTCATACATTGTTAACTCACTCTGGTAGTCAAATTACATTTTCTCACTTCAAAACATATCAAAAACAATGTTTTTTTTTACTTTAAAAATTACTCAACTATTTTTCATACTTTGTTAACTCACTCTGGTATTAAAATTTTAATTTCTCACTTCAAAACATATCAAAAACAATGTTTTTTTTTACTTTAAAAATTACTCAACTATTTTTCATACATTGTTAACTCACTCTGGTAGTCAAATTTTAATTTCTCACTTCAAAACATATCAAAAACAATGTTTTTTTTTACTTTAAAAATTACTCAACTATTTTTCATACTTTGTTAACTCACTCTGGTATTAAAATTTTAATTTCTCACTTCAAAACATATCAAAAACAATTCTTTTTTTTTACTTTAAAAATTACTCAACTATTTTTCATACATTGTTAACTCACTCTGGTAGTCAAATTTTAATTTCTCACTTCAAAACATATCAAAAACAATGTTTTTTTTTACTTTAAAAATTACTCAACTATTTTTCATACTTTGTTAACTCACTCTGGTATTAAAATTTTAATTTCTCACTTCAAAACATATCAAAAACAATGTTTTTTTTTACTTTAAAAATTACTCAACTATTTTTCATACATTGTTAACTCACTCTGGTAGTCAAATTTTAATTTCTCACTTCAAAACATATCAAAAACAATGTTTTTTTTTACTTTAAAAATTACTCAACTATTTTTCATACTTTGTTAACTCACTCTGGTAGTCAAATTTTAATTTCTCACTTCAAAACATATCAAAAACAATTCTTTTTTTTACTTTAAAAATTACTCAACTATTTTTCATACATTGTTAACTCACTCTGGTAGTCAAATTTCGTATTCTCACTTCAAAACATATCAAAAACAATGTTTTTTTTTACTTTAAAAATTACTCAACTATTTTTCATACATTGTTAACTCACTCTGGTAGTCAAATTTTAATTTCTCACTTCAAAACATATCAAAAACAATTCTTTTTTTTACTTTAAAAATTACTCAACTATTTTTCATACATTGTTAACTCACTCTGGTAGTCAAATTTTAATTTCTCACTTCAAAACATATCAAAAACAATGTTTTTTTTTACTTTAAAAATTACTCAACTATTTTTCATACATTGTTAACTCACTCTGGTAGTCAAATTTTAATTTCTCACTTCAAAACATATCAAAAACAATGTTTTTTTTTACTTTAAAAATTACTCAACTATTTTTCATACATTGTTAACTCACTCTGGTAGTCAAATTACATTTTCTCACTTCAAAACATATCAAAAACAATGTTTTTTTTTACTTTAAAAATTACTCAACTATTTTTCATACATTGTTAACTCACTCTGGTAGTCAAATTTTAATTTCTCACTTCAAAACATATCAAAAACAATGTTTTTTTTTACTTTAAAAATTACTCAACTATTTTTCATACATTGTTAACTCACTCTGGTAGTCAAATTTTAATTTCTCACTTCAAAACATATCAAAAACAATGTTTTTTTTTACTTTAAAAATTACACAACTATTTTTCATACATTGTTAACTCACTCTGGTAGTCAAATTTTAATTTCTCACTTCAAAACATATCAAAAACAATGTTTTTTTTTACTTTAAAAATTACTCAACTATTTTTCATACATTGTTAACTCACTCTGGTAGTCAAATTTTAATTTCTCACTTCAAAACATATCAAAAACAATGTTTTTTTTTACTTTAAAAATTACTCAACTATTTTTCATACTTTGTTAACTCACTCTGGTATTAAAATTACATTTTCTCACTTCAAAACATATCAAAAACAATTCTTTTTTTTACTTTAAAAATTACTCAACTATTTTTCATACATTGTTAACTCACTCTGGTAGTCAAATTTTAATTTCTCACTTCAAAAACATATCAAAAACAATGTTTTTTTTTACTTTAAAAATTACTCAACTATTTTTCATACATTGTTAACTCACTCTGGTAGTCAAATTTTAATTTCTCACTTCAAAACATATCAAAAACAATGTTTTTTTTTACTTTAAAAATTACTCAACTATTTTTCATACATTGTTAACTCACTCTGGTAGTCAAATTTTAATTTCTCACTTCAAAACATATCAAAAACAATGTTTTTTTTTACTTTAAAAATTACACAACTATTTTTCATACATTGTTAACTCACTCTGGTAGTCAAATTTTAATTTCTCACTTCAAAACATATCAAAAACAATGTTTTTTTTTACTTTAAAAATTACTCAACTATTTTTCATACATTGTTAACTCACTCTGGTAGTCAAATTTTAATTTCTCACTTCAAAACATATCAAAAACAATGTTTTTTTTTACTTTAAAAATTACTCAACTATTTTTCATACATTGTTAACTCACTCTGGTAGTCAAATTTTAATTTCTCACTTCAAAACATATCAAAAACAATGTTTTTTTTTACTTTAAAAATTACTCAACTATTTTTCATACATTGTTAACTCACTCTGGTAGTCAAATTTTAATTTCTCCTTCGAAAACATATCAAAAAACAATGTTTTTTTTTACTTTAAAAATACTCAACTATTTTTCATACATTGTTAACTCACTCTGTAGTCAAATTTTAATTTCTCACTTCAAAACATATCAAAAACAATGTTTTTTTTTACTTTAAAAATTACTCAACTATTTTTCATACATTGTTAACTCACTCTGGTAGTCAAATTTTAATTTCTCACTTCAAAACATATCAAAAACAATGTTTTTTTTTACTTTAAAATTACACAACTATTTTTCATACATTGTTAACTCACTCTGGTAGTCAAATTTTAATTTCTCACTTCAAAACATATCAAAAACAATGTTTTTTTTTACTTTAAAAATTACTCAACTATTTTTCATACATTGTTAACTCACTCTGGTAGTCAAATTTTAATTTCTCACTTCAAAACATATCAAAAACAATGTTTTTTTTTACTTTAAAAATTACTCAACTATTTTTCATACTTTGTTAACTCACTCTGGTATTAAAATTACATTTTCTCACTTCAAAACATATCAAAAACAATTCTTTTTTTTACTTTAAAAATTACTCAACTATTTTTCATACATTGTTAACTCACTCTGGTAGTCAAATTTTAATTTCTCACTTCAAAACATATCAAAAACAATGTTTTTTTTTACTTTAAAAATTACTCAACTATTTTTCATACATTGTTAACTCACTCTGGTAGTCAAATTTTAATTTCTCACTTCAAAACATATCAAAAACAATGTTTTTTTTTACTTTAAAAATTACTCAACTATTTTTCATACTTTGTTAACTCACTCTGGTAGTCAAATTACATTTTCTCACTTCAAAACATATCAAAAACAATGTTTTTTTTTACTTTAAAAATTACTCAACTATTTTTCATACATTGTTAACTCACTCTGGTAGTCAAATTTTAATTTCTCACTTCAAAACATATCAAAAACAATGTTTTTTTTTACTTTAAAAATTACACAACTATTTTTCATACATTGTTAACTCACTCTGGTAGTCAAATTTTAATTTCTCACTTCAAAACATATCAAAAACAATGTTTTTTTTTACTTTAAAAATTACTCAACTATTTTTCATACATTGTTAACTCACTCTGGTAGTCAAATTTTAATTTCTCACTTCAAAACATATCAAAAACAATGTTTTTTTTTACTTTAAAAATTACTCAACTATTTTTCATACTTTGTTAACTCACTCTGGTATTAAAATTACATTTTCTCACTTCAAAACATATCAAAAACAATTCTTTTTTTTACTTTAAAAATTACTCAACTATTTTTCATACATTGTTAACTCACTCTGGTAGTCAAATTTTAATTTCTCACTTCAAAACATATCAAAAACAATGTTTTTTTTTACTTTAAAAATTACTCAACTATTTTTCATACATTGTTAACTCACTCTGGTAGTCAAATTTTAATTTCTCACTTCAAAACATATCAAAAACAATGTTTTTTTTTACTTTAAAAATTACTCAACTATTTTTCATACTTTGTTAACTCACTCTGGTAGTCAAATTACATTTTCTCACTTCAAAACATATCAAAAACAATGTTTTTTTTTACTTTAAAAATTACTCAACTATTTTTCATACATTGTTAACTCACTCTGGTAGTCAAATTTTAATTTCTCACTTCAAAACATATCAAAAACAATGTTTTTTTTTACTTTAAAAATTACTCAACTATTTTTCATACATTGTTAACTCACTCTGGTAGTCAAATTACATTTTCTCACTTCAAAACATATCAAAAACAATGTTTTTTTTTACTTTAAAAATTACTCAACTATTTTTCATACATTGTTAACTCACTCTGGTAGTCAAATTACATTTTCTCACTTCAAAACATATCAAAAACAATGTTTTTTTTTACTTTAAAAATTACACAACTATTTTTCATACATTGTTAACTCACTCTGGTAGTCAAATTTTAATTTCTCACTTCAAAACATATCAAAAACAATGTTTTTTTTTACTTTAAAAATTACTCAACTATTTTTCATACATTGTTAACTCACTCTGGTAGTCAAATTTTAATTTCTCACTTCAAAACATATCAAAAACAATGTTTTTTTTTACTTTAAAAATTACTCAACTATTTTTCATACTTTGTTAACTCACTCTGGTATTAAAATTACATTTTCTCACTTCAAAACATATCAAAAACAATTCTTTTTTTTACTTTAAAAATTACTCAACTATTTTTCATACATTGTTAACTCACTCTGGTAGTCAAATTTTAATTTCTCACTTCAAAACATATCAAAAACAATGTTTTTTTTTACTTTAAAAATTACTCAACTATTTTTCATACATTGTTAACTCACTCTGGTAGTCAAATTTTAATTTCTCACTTCAAAACATATCAAAAACAATGTTTTTTTTTACTTTAAAAATTACTCAACTATTTTTCATACTTTGTTAACTCACTCTGGTAGTCAAATTACATTTTCTCACTTCAAAACATATCAAAAACAATGTTTTTTTTTACTTTAAAAATTACTCAACTATTTTTCATACATTGTTAACTCACTCTGGTAGTCAAATTTTAATTTCTCACTTCAAAACATATCAAAAACAATGTTTTTTTTTACTTTAAAAATTACTCAACTATTTTTCATACATTGTTAACTCACTCTGGTAGTCAAATTACATTTTCTCACTTCAAAACATATCAAAAACAATGTTTTTTTTTACTTTAAAAATTACTCAACTATTTTTCATACATTGTTAACTCACTCTGGTAGTCAAATTTTAATTTCTCACTTCAAAACATATCAAAAACAATGTTTTTTTTTACTTTAAAAATTACTCAACTATTTTTCATACTTTGTTAACTCACTCTGGTATTAAAATTTTAATTTCTCACTTCAAAACATATCAAAAACAATTCTTTTTTTTACTTTAAAAATTACTCAACTATTTTTCATACTTTGTTAACTCACTCTGGTAATAAAATTACATTTTCTCACTTCAAAACATATCAAAAACAATGTTTTTTTTTACTTTAAAAATTACTCAACTATTTTTCATACATTGTTAACTCACTCTGGTAGTCAAATTTTAATTTCTCACTTCAAAACATATCAAAAACAATGTTTTTTTTTACTTTAAAAATTACTCAACTATTTTTCATACATTGTTAACTCACTCTGGTAGTCAAATTTTAATTTCTCACTTCAAAACATATCAAAAACAATGTTTTTTTTTACTTTAAAAATTACTCAACTATTTTTCATACATTGTTAACTCACTCTGGTAGTCAAATTACATTTTCTCACTTCAAAACATATCAAAAACAATGTTTTTTTTTACTTTAAAAATTACTCAACTATTTTTCATACATTGTTAACTCACTCTGGTAGTCAAATTACATTTTCTCACTTCAAAACATATCAAAAACAATGTTTTTTTTTACTTTAAAAATTACTCAACTATTTTTCATACATTGTTAACTCACTCTGGTAGTCAAATTACATTTTCTCACTTCAAAACATATCAAAAACAATGTTTTTTTTTACTTTAAAAATTACTCAACTATTTTTCATACATTGTTAACTCACTCTGGTAGTCAAATTTTAATTTCTCACTTCAAAACATATCAAAAACAATGTTTTTTTTTACTTTAAAAATTACTCAACTATTTTTCATACTTTGTTAACTCACTCTGGTATTAAAATTTTAATTTCTCACTTCAAAACATATCAAAAACAATTCTTTTTTTTACTTTAAAAATTACTCAACTATTTTTCATACTTTGTTAACTCACTCTGGTAATAAAATTACATTTTCTCACTTCAAAACATATCAAAAACAATGTTTTTTTTTACTTTAAAAATTACTCAACTATTTTTCATACATTGTTAACTCACTCTGGTAGTCAAATTTTAATTTCTCACTTCAAAACATATCAAAAACAATTCTTTTTTTTACTTTAAAAATTACTCAACTATTTTTCATACATTGTTAACTCACTCTGGTAGTCAAATTTTAATTTCTCACTTCAAAACATATCAAAAACAATGTTTTTTTTTACTTTAAAAATTACTCAACTATTTTTCATACATTGTTAACTCACTCTGGTAGTCAAATTACATTTTCTCACTTCAAAACATATCAAAAACAATGTTTTTTTTTACTTTAAAAATTACTCAACTATTTTTCATACATTGTTAACTCACTCTGGTAGTCAAATTACATTTTCTCACTTCAAAACATATCAAAAACAATGTTTTTTTTTACTTTAAAAATTACTCAACTATTTTTCATACTTTGTTAACTCACTCTGGTATTAAAATTTTAATTTCTCACTTCAAAACATATCAAAAACAATGTTTTTTTTTACTTTAAAAATTACTCAACTATTTTTCATACTTTGTTAACTCACTCTGGTAATAAAATTACATTTTCTCACTTCAAAACATATCAAAAACAATGTTTTTTTTTACTTTAAAAATTACTCAACTATTTTTCATACATTGTTAACTCACTCTGGTAGTCAAATTTTAATTTCTCACTTCAAAACATATCAAAAACAATTCTTTTTTTTACTTTAAAAATTACTCAACTATTTTTCATACTTTGTTAACTCACTCTGGTATTAAAATTTTAATTTCTCACTTCAAAACATATCAAAAACAATGTTTTTTTTTACTTTAAAAATTACTCAACTATTTTTCATACATTGTTAACTCACTCTGGTAGTCAAATTTTAATTTCTCACTTCAAAACATATCAAAAACAATGTTTTTTTTTACTTTAAAAATTACTCAACTATTTTTCATACATTGTTAACTCACTCTGGTAGTCAAATTTTAATTTCTCACTTCAAAACATATCAAAAACAATGTTTTTTTTTACTTTAAAAATTACTCAACTATTTTTCATACATTGTTAACTCACTCTGGTAGTCAAATTTTAATTTCTCACTTCAAAACATATCAAAAACAATGTTTTTTTTTACTTTAAAAATTACTCAACTATTTTTCATACATTGTTAACTCACTCTGGTAGTCAAATTACATTTTCTCACTTCAAAACATATCAAAAACAATGTTTTTTTTTACTTTAAAAATTACTCAACTATTTTTCATACATTGTTAACTCACTCTGGTAGTCAAATTACATTTTCTCACTTCAAAACATATCAAAAACAATGTTTTTTTTTACTTTAAAAATTACTCAACTATTTTTCATACATTGTTAACTCACTCTGGTAGTCAAATTTTAATTTCTCACTTCAAAACATATCAAAAACAATGTTTTTTTTTACTTTAAAAATTACTCAACTATTTTTCATACTTTGTTAACTCACTCTGGTATTAAAATTTTAATTTCTCACTTCAAAACATATCAAAAACAATGTTTTTTTTTACTTTAAAAATTACTCAACTATTTTTCATACTTTGTTAACTCACTCTGGTAATAAAATTACATTTTCTCACTTCAAAACATATCAAAAACAATGTTTTTTTTTACTTTAAAAATTACTCAACTATTTTTCATACATTGTTAACTCACTCTGGTAGTCAAATTTTAATTTCTCACTTCAAAACATATCAAAAACAATTCTTTTTTTTACTTTAAAAATTACTCAACTATTTTTCATACATTGTTAACTCACTCTGGTAGTCAAATTTTAATTTCTCACTTCAAAACATATCAAAAACAATGTTTTTTTTTACTTTAAAAATTACTCAACTATTTTTCATACATTGTTAACTCACTCTGGTAGTCAAATTACATTTTCTCACTTCAAAACATATCAAAAACAATGTTTTTTTTTACTTTAAAAATTACTCAACTATTTTTCATACATTGTTAACTCACTCTGGTAGTCAAATTACATTTTCTCACTTCAAAACATATCAAAAACAATGTTTTTTTTTACTTTAAAAATTACTCAACTATTTTTCATACTTTGTTAACTCACTCTGGTATTAAAATTTTAATTTCTCACTTCAAAACATATCAAAAACAATGTTTTTTTTTACTTTAAAAATTACTCAACTATTTTTCATACTTTGTTAACTCACTCTGGTAATAAAATTACATTTTCTCACTTCAAAACATATCAAAAACAATGTTTTTTTTTACTTTAAAAATTACTCAACTATTTTTCATACATTGTTAACTCACTCTGGTAGTCAAATTTTAATTTCTCACTTCAAAACATATCAAAAACAATGTTTTTTTTTACTTTAAAAATTACTCAACTATTTTTCATACATTGTTAACTCACTCTGGTAGTCAAATTTTAATTTCTCACTTCAAAACATATCAAAAACAATGTTTTTTTTTACTTTAAAAATTACTCAACTATTTTTCATACATTGTTAACTCACTCTGGTAGTCAAATTTTAATTTCTCACTTCAAAACATATCAAAAACAATGTTTTTTTTTACTTTAAAAATTGCACAACTATTTTTCATACTTTGTTAACTCACTCTGGTAATAAAATTACATTTTCTCACTTCAAAACATATCAAAAACAATGTTTTTTTTTACTTTAAAAATTACACAACTATTTTTCATACATTGTTAACTCACTCTGGTATTAAAATTACATTTTCTCACTTCAAAACATATCAAAAACAATTCTTTTTTTTACTTTAAAAATTACTCAACTATTTTTCATACTTTGTTAACTCACTCTGGTAGTCAAATTTCGTATTCTCACTTCAAAACATATCAAAAACAATGTTTTTTTTTACTTTAAAAATTACTCAACTATTTTTCATACATTGTTAACTCACTCTGGTAGTCAAATTTTAATTTCTCACTTCAAAACATATCAAAAACAATGTTTTTTTTTACTTTAAAAATTACTCAACTATTTTTCATACATTGTTAACTCACTCTGGTAATAAAATTACATTTTCTCACTTCAAAACATATCAAAAACAATGTTTTTTTTTACTTTAAAAATTACTCAACTATTTTTCATACATTGTTAACTCACTCTGGTAGTCAAATTACATTTTCTCACTTCAAAACATATCAAAAACAATGTTTTTTTTTACTTTAAAAATTACTCAACTATTTTTCATACATTGTTAACTCACTCTGGTAGTCAAATTACATTTTCTCACTTCAAAACATATCAAAAACAATGTTTTTTTTTACTTTAAAAATTACTCAACTATTTTTCATACTTTGTTAACTCACTCTGGTATTAAAATTACATTTTCTCACTTCAAAACATATCAAAAACAATTCTTTTTTTTACTTTAAAAATTACTCAACTATTTTTCTTACTTTGTTAACTCACTCTGGTAGTCAAATTTTAATTTCTCACTTCAAAACATATCAAAAACAATGTTTTTTTTTACTTTAAAAATTACTCAACTATTTTTCATACTTTGTTAACTCACTCTGGTAGTCAAATTTTAATTTCTCACTTCAAAACATATCAAAAACAATTCTTTTTTTTACTTTAAAAATTGCACAACTATTTTTCATACTTTGTTAACTCACTCTGGTAATAAAATTACATTTTCTCACTTCAAAACATATCAAAAACAATGTTTTTTTTTACTTTAAAAATTACTCAACTATTTTTCATACTTTGTTAACTCACTCTGGTATTAAAATTACATTTTCTCACTTCAAAACATATCAAAAACAATTCTTTTTTTTACTTTAAAAATTGCACAACTATTTTTCATACTTTGTTAACTCACTCTGGTAATAAAATTACATTTTCTCACTTCAAAACATATCAAAAACAATGTTTTTTTTTACTTTAAAAATTACACAACTATTTTTCATACATTGTTAACTCACTCTGGTATTAAAATTACATTTTCTCACTTCAAAACATATCAAAAACAATTCTTTTTTTTACTTTAAAAATTACTCAACTATTTTTCATACTTTGTTAACTCACTCTGGTAGTCAAATTTCGTATTCTCACTTCAAAACATATCAAAAACAATGTTTTTTTTTACTTTAAAAATTACTCAACTATTTTTCATACATTGTTAACTCACTCTGGTAGTCAAATTTTAATTTCTCACTTCAAAACATATCAAAAACAATGCTTTTTTTTACTTTAAAAATTACTCAACTATTTTTCATACATTGTTAACTCACTCTGGTAATAAAATTACATTTTCTCACTTCAAAACATATCAAAAACAATGTTTTTTTTTACTTTAAAAATTACTCAACTATTTTTCATACATTGTTAACTCACTCTGGTAGTCAAATTACATTTTCTCACTTCAAAACATATCAAAAACAATGTTTTTTTTTACTTTAAAAATTACTCAACTATTTTTCATACATTGTTAACTCACTCTGGTAGTCAAATTACATTTTCTCACTTCAAAACATATCAAAAACAATGTTTTTTTTTACTTTAAAAATTACTCAACTATTTTTCATACTTTGTTAACTCACTCTGGTATTAAAATTTTAATTTCTCACTTCAAAACATATCAAAAACAATTCTTTTTTTTACTTTAAAAATTACTCAACTATTTTTCATACTTTGTTAACTCACTCTGGTAATAAAATTACATTTTCTCACTTCAAAACATATCAAAAACAATGTTTTTTTTTACTTTAAAAATTACTCAACTATTTTTCATACTTTGTTAACTCACTCTGGTAATAAAATTACATTTTCTCACTTCAAAACATATCAAAAACAATGCTTTTTTTTACTTTAAAAATTACTCAACTATTTTTCATACATTGTTAACTCACTCTGGTAGTCAAATTTTAATTTCTCACTTCAAAACATATCAAAAACAATGTTTTTTTTTACTTTAAAAATTACTCAACTATTTTTCATACTTTGTTAACTCACTCTGGTATTAAAATTACATTTTCTCACTTCAAAACATATCAAAAACAATTCTTTTTTTTACTTTAAAAATTACTCAACTATTTTTCATACATTGTTAACTCACTCTGGTAGTCAAATTTCGTATTCTCACTTCAAAACATATCAAAAACAATGTTTTTTTTTACTTTAAAAATTACTCAACTATTTTTCATACATTGTTAACTCACTCTGGTATTAAAATTACATTTTCTCACTTCAAAACATATCAAAAACAATTCTTTTTTTTACTTTAAAAATTACTCAACTATTTTTCATACATTGTTAACTCACTCTGGTAGTCAAATTTTAATTTCTCACTTCAAAACATATCAAAAACAATGTTTTTTTTTACTTTAAAAATTACTCAACTATTTTTCATACATTGTTAACTCACTCTGGTAGTCAAATTTTAATTTCTCACTTCAAAACATATCAAAAACAATTCTTTTTTTTACTTTAAAAATTACTCAACTATTTTTCATACATTGTTAACTCACTCTGGTAGTCAAATTTCGTATTCTCACTTCAAAACTTATCAAAAACAATGTTTTTTTTTACTTTAAAAATTACTCAACTATTTTTCATACTTTGTTAACTCACTCTGGTATTAAAATTACATTTTCTCACTTCAAAACATATCAAAAACAATTCTTTTTTTTACTTTAAAAATTGCACAACTATTTTTCATACTTTGTTAACTCACTCTGGTAATAAAATTACATTTTCTCACTTCAAAACATATCAAAAACAATTCTTTTTTTTACTTTAAAAATTACTCAACTATTTTTCATACTTTGTTAACTCACTCTGGTAATAAAATTACATTTTCTCACTTCAAAACATATCAAAAACAATGTTTTTTTTTACTTTAAAAATTACTCAACTATTTTTCATACATTGTTAACTCACTCTGGTAGTCAAATTTTAATTTCTCACTTCAAAACATATCAAAAACAATGTTTTTTTTTACTTTAAAAATTACTCAACTATTTTTCATACATTGTTAACTCACTCTGGTAGTCAAATTTTAATTTCTCACTTCAAAACATATCAAAAACAATGTTTTTTTTTACTTTAAAAATTACTCAACTATTTTTCATACATTGTTAACTCACTCTGGTAGTCAAATTTTAATTTCTCACTTCAAAACTTATCAAAAACAATGTTTTTTTTTACTTTAAAAATTACTCAACTATTTTTCATACTTTGTTAACTCACTCTGGTATTAAAATTACATTTTCTCACTTCAAAACATATCAAAAACAATTCTTTTTTTTACTTTAAAAATTGCACAACTATTTTTCATACTTTGTTAACTCACTCTGGTAATAAAATTACATTTTCTCACTTCAAAACATATCAAAAACAATTCTTTTTTTTACTTTAAAAATTACTCAACTATTTTTCATACTTTGTTAACTCACTCTGGTAATAAAATTACATTTTCTCACTTCAAAACATATCAAAAACAATGCTTTTTTTTACTTTAAAAATTACTCAACTATTTTTCATACATTGTTAACTCACTCTGGTATTAAAATTACATTTTCTCACTTCAAAACATATCAAAAACAATTCTTTTTTTTACTTTAAAAATTACTCAACTATTTTTCATACATTGTTAACTCACTCTGGTAGTCAAATTTTAATTTCTCACTTCAAAACATATCAAAAACAATGCTTTTTTTTACTTTAAAAATTACTCAACTATTTTTCATACATTGTTAACTCACTCTGGTAGTCAAATTTTAATTTCTCACTTCAAAACATATCAAAAACAATGTTTTTTTTTACTTTAAAAATTACTCAACTATTTTTCATACTTTGTTAACTCACTCTGGTATTAAAATTACATTTTCTCACTTCAAAACATATCAAAAACAATTCTTTTTTTTACTTTAAAAATTACTCAACTATTTTTCATACATTGTTAACTCACTCTGGTAGTCAAATTTTAATTTCTCACTTCAAAACATATCAAAAACAATGTTTTTTTTTACTTTAAAAATTACTCAACTATTTTTCATACATTGTTAACTCACTCTGGTATTAAAATTACATTTTCTCACTTCAAAACATATCAAAAACAATTCTTTTTTTTACTTTAAAAATTACTCAACTATTTTTCATACATTGTTAACTCACTCTGGTAGTCAAATTTTAATTTCTCACTTCAAAACATATCAAAAACAATGTTTTTTTTTACTTTAAAAATTACTCAACTATTTTTCATACATTGTTAACTCACTCTGGTAGTCAAATTTTAATTTCTCACTTCAAAACATATCAAAAACAATTCTTTTTTTTACTTTAAAAATTACTCAACTATTTTTCATACATTGTTAACTCACTCTGGTAGTCAAATTTTAATTTCTCACTTCAAAACATATCAAAAACAATGTTTTTTTTTACTTTAAAAATTACTCAACTATTTTTCATACTTTGTTAACTCACTCTGGTATTAAAATTACATTTTCTCACTTCAAAACATATCAAAAACAATTCTTTTTTTTACTTTAAAAATTACTCAACTATTTTTCATACATTGTTAACTCACTCTGGTAGTCAAATTTTAATTTCTCACTTCAAAACTTATCAAAAACAATGTTTTTTTTTACTTTAAAAATTACTCAACTATTTTTCATACTTTGTTAACTCACTCTGGTATTAAAATTACATTTTCTCACTTCAAAACATATCAAAAACAATTCTTTTTTTTACTTTAAAAATTGCACAACTATTTTTCATACTTTGTTAACTCACTCTGGTAATAAAATTACATTTTCTCACTTCAAAACATATCAAAAACAATGTTTTTTTTTACTTTAAAAATTACACAACTATTTTTCATACATTGTTAACTCACTCTGGTATTAAAATTACATTTTCTCACTTCAAAACATATCAAAAACAATTCTTTTTTTTACTTTAAAAATTACTCAACTATTTTTCATACATTGTTAACTCACTCTGGTAGTCAAATTTTAATTTCTCACTTCAAAACATATCAAAAACAATTCTTTTTTTTACTTTAAAAATTACTCAACTATTTTTCATACATTGTTAACTCACTCTGGTAGTCAAATTTTAATTTCTCACTTCAAAACATATCAAAAACAATGTTTTTTTTTACTTTAAAAATTACTCAACTATTTTTCATACTTTGTTAACTCACTCTGGTATTAAAATTACATTTTCTCACTTCAAAACATATCAAAAACAATTCTTTTTTTTACTTTAAAAATTACTCAACTATTTTTCATACATTGTTAACTCACTCTGGTAGTCAAATTTTAATTTCTCACTTCAAAACTTATCAAAAACAATGTTTTTTTTTACTTTAAAAATTACTCAACTATTTTTCATACTTTGTTAACTCACTCTGGTATTAAAATTACATTTTCTCACTTCAAAACATATCAAAAACAATTCTTTTTTTTACTTTAAAAATTGCACAACTATTTTTCATACTTTGTTAACTCACTCTGGTAATAAAATTACATTTTCTCACTTCAAAACATATCAAAAACAATGTTTTTTTTTACTTTAAAAATTACACAACTATTTTTCATACATTGTTAACTCACTCTGGTATTAAAATTACATTTTCTCACTTCAAAACATATCAAAAACAATGTTTTTTTTTACTTTAAAAATTACTCAACTATTTTTCATACTTTGTTAACTCACTCTGGTAGTCAAATTTCGTATTCTCACTTCAAAACATATCAAAAACAATTCTTTTTTTTACTTTAAAAATTACTCAACTATTTTTCATACATTGTTAACTCACTCTGGTAGTCAAATTTCGTATTCTCACTTCAAAACATATCAAAAACAATGTTTTTTTTTACTTTAAAAATTACTCAACTATTTTTCATACATTGTTAACTCACTCTGGTATTAAAATTACATTTTCTCACTTCAAAACATATCAAAAACAATTCTTTTTTTTACTTTAAAAATTACTCAACTATTTTTCATACTTTGTTAACTCACTCTGGTATTAAAATTACATTTTCTCACTTCAAAACATATCAAAAACAATTCTTTTTTTTACTTTAAAAATTACTCAACTATTTTTCATACTTTGTTAACTCACTCTGGTAATAAAATTACATTTTCTCACTTCAAAACATATCAAAAACAATGTTTTTTTTTACTTTAAAAATTACTCAACTATTTTTCATACTTTGTTAACTCACTCTGGTAATAAAATTACATTTTCTCACTTCAAAACATATCAAAAACAATGTTTTTTTTTACTTTAAAAATTACTCAACTATTTTTCATACTTTGTTAACTCACTCTGGTAGTCAAATTTCGTATTCTCACTTCAAAACATATCAAAAACAATGTTTTTTTTTACTTTAAAAATTACTCAACTATTTTTCATACATTGTTAACTCACTCTGGTAGTCAAATTTTAATTTCTCACTTCAAAACATATCAAAAACAATTCTTTTTTTTACTTTAAAAATTACTCAACTATTTTTCATACTTTGTTAACTCACTCTGGTAGTCAAATTTCGTATTCTCACTTCAAAACATATCAAAAACAATGTTTTTTTTTACTTTAAAAATTACTCAACTATTTTTCATACTTTGTTAACTCACTCTGGTAGTCAAATTTTAATTTCTCACTTCAAAACATATCAAAAACAATTCTTTTTTTTACTTTAAAAATTACTCAACTATTTTTCATACATTGTTAACTCACTCTGGTAATAAAATTACATTTTCTCACTTCAAAACATATCAAAAACAATGTTTTTTTTTACTTTAAAAATTACTCAACTATTTTTCATACATTGTTAACTCACTCTGGTAGTCAAATTTTAATTTCTCACTTCAAAACATATCAAAAACAATGTTTTTTTTTACTTTAAAAATTACTCAACTATTTTTCATACTTTGTTAACTCACTCTGGTAATAAAATTACATTTTCTAACTTCAAAACATATCAAAAACAATGTTTTTTTTTACTTTAAAAATTACTCAACTATTTTTCATACTTTGTTAACTCACTCTGGTATTAAAATTACATTTTCTCACTTCAAAACATATCAAAAACAATGTTTTTTTTTACTTTAAAAATTACACAACTATTTTTCATACATTGTTAACTCACTCTGGTAGTCAAATTTCGTATTCTCACTTCAAAACATATCAAAAACAATGTTTTTTTTTACTTTAAAAATTACTCAACTATTTTTCATACTTTGTTAACTCACTCTGGTAATAAAATTACATTTTCTCACTTCAAAACATATCAAAAACAATGTTTTTTTTTACTTTAAAAATTACTCAACTATTTTTCATACATTGTTAACTCACTCTGGTAGTCAAATTTTAATTTCTCACTTCAAAACATATCAAAAACAATTCTTTTTTTTACTTTAAAAATTACTCAACTATTTTTCATACTTTGTTAACTCACTCTGGTATTAAAATTACATTTTCTCACTTCAAAACATATCAAAAACAATTCTTTTTTTTACTTTAAAAATTACTCAACTATTTTTCATACTTTGTTAACTCACTCTGGTAGTCAAATTTTAATTTCTCACTTCAAAACATATCAAAAACAATGTTTTTTTTTACTTTAAAAATTACTCAACTATTTTTCATACTTTGTTAACTCACTCTGGTAGTCAAATTTCGTATTCTCACTTCAAAACATATCAAAAACAATGTTTTTTTTTACTTTAAAAATTACTCAACTATTTTTCATACTTTGTTAACTCACTCTGGTATTAAAATTACATTTTCTCACTTCAAAACATATCAAAAACAATGTTTTTTTTTACTTTAAAAATTACTCAACTATTTTTCATACTTTGTTAACTCACTCTGGTAATAAAATTACATTTTCTCACTTCAAAACATATCAAAAACAATGTTTTTTTTTACTTTAAAAATTACTCAACTATTTTTCATACTTTGTTAACTCACTCTGGTATTAAAATTACATTTTCTCACTTCAAAACATATCAAAAACAATTCTTTTTTTTACTTTAAAAATTACTCAACTATTTTTCATACATTGTTAACTCACTCTGGTATTAAAATTACATTTTCTCACTTCAAAACATATCAAAAACAATTCTTTTTTTTACTTTAAAAATTACTCAACTATTTTTCATACTTTGTTAACTCACTCTGGTAGTCAAATTTTAATTTCTCACTTCAAAACTTATCAAAAACAATGTTTTTTTTTACTTTAAAAATTACTCAACTATTTTTCATACTTTGTTAACTCACTCTGGTATTAAAATTACATTTTCTCACTTCAAAACATATCAAAAACAATTCTTTTTTTTACTTTAAAAATTACTCAACTATTTTTCATACATTGTTAACTCACTCTGGTAATAAAATTACATTTTCTCACTTCAAAACATATCAAAAACAATGTTTTTTTTTACTTTAAAAATTACTCAACTATTTTTCATACATTGTTAACTCACTCTGGTAGTCAAATTTTAATTTCTCACTTCAAAACATATCAAAAACAATGTTTTTTTTTACTTTAAAAATTACTCAACTATTTTTCATACTTTGTTAACTCACTCTGGTATTAAAATTACATTTTCTCACTTCAAAACATATCAAAAACAATTCTTTTTTTTACTTTAAAAATTACTCAACTATTTTTCATACATTGTTAACTCACTCTGGTAATAAAATTACATTTTCTCACTTCAAAACATATCAAAAACAATGTTTTTTTTTACTTTAAAAATTACTCAACTATTTTTCATACTTTGTTAACTCACTCTGGTAATAAAATTACATTTTCTCACTTCAAAACATATCAAAAACAATGTTTTTTTTTACTTTAAAAATTACTCAACTATTTTTCATACATTGTTAACTCACTCTGGTAGTCAAATTTTAATTTCTCACTTCAAAACATATCAAAAACAATTCTTTTTTTTACTTTAAAAATTACTCAACTATTTTTCATACATTGTTAACTCACTCTGGTAGTCAAATTTCGTATTCTCACTTCAAAACATATCAAAAACAATGTTTTTTTTTACTTTAAAAATTACTCAACTATTTTTCATACATTGTTAACTCACTCTGGTAGTCAAATTACATTTTCTCACTTCAAAACATATCAAAAACAATGTTTTTTTTTACTTTAAAAATTACTCAACTATTTTTCATACATTGTTAACTCACTCTGGTAGTCAAATTACATTTTCTCACTTCAAAACATATCAAAAACAATGTTTTTTTTTACTTTAAAAATTACTCAACTATTTTTCATACATTGTTAACTCACTCTGGTAGTCAAATTTTAATTTCTCACTTCAAAACATATCAAAAACAATGTTTTTTTTTACTTTAAAAATTACTCAACTATTTTTCATACTTTGTTAACTCACTCTGGTATTAAAATTTTAATTTCTCACTTCAAAACATATCAAAAACAATTCTTTTTTTTACTTTAAAAATTACTCAACTATTTTTCATACTTTGTTAACTCACTCTGGTAATAAAATTACATTTTCTCACTTCAAAACATATCAAAAACAATGTTTTTTTTTACTTTAAAAATTACTCAACTATTTTTCATACATTGTTAACTCACTCTGGTAGTCAAATTTCGTATTCTCACTTCAAAACATATCAAAAACAATGTTTTTTTTTACTTTAAAAATTACTCAACTATTTTTCATACTTTGTTAACTCACTCTGGTATTAAAATTACATTTTCTCACTTCAAAACATATCAAAAACAATGTTTTTTTTTACTTTAAAAATTACTCAACTATTTTTCATACTTTGTTAACTCACTCTGGTAATAAAATTACATTTTCTCACTTCAAAACATATCAAAAACAATGTTTTTTTTTACTTTAAAAATTACTCAACTATTTTTCATACTTTGTTAACTCACTCTGGTATTAAAATTACATTTTCTCACTTCAAAACATATCAAAAACAATTCTTTTTTTTACTTTAAAAATTACTCAACTATTTTTCATACATTGTTAACTCACTCTGGTAGTCAAATTTCGTATTCTCACTTCAAAACATATCAAAAACAATGTTTTTTTTTACTTTAAAAATTACTCAACTATTTTTCATACTTTGTTAACTCACTCTGGTATTAAAATTACATTTTCTCACTTCAAAACATATCAAAAACAATTCTTTTTTTTACTTTAAAAATTACACAACTATTTTTCATACTTTGTTAACTCACTCTGGTAATAAAATTACATTTTCTCACTTCAAAACATATCAAAAACAATGTTTTTTTTTACTTTAAAAATTACACAACTATTTTTCATACATTGTTAACTCACTCTGGTATTAAAATTACATTTTCTCACTTCAAAACATATCAAAAACAATTCTTTTTTTTACTTTAAAAATTACTCAACTATTTTTCATACATTGTTAACTCACTCTGGTAGTCAAATTTCGTATTCTCACTTCAAAACATATCAAAAACAATGTTTTTTTTTACTTTAAAAATTACTCAACTATTTTTCATACTTTGTTAACTCACTCTGGTATTAAAATTACATTTTCTCACTTCAAAACATATCAAAAACAATTCTTTTTTTTACTTTAAAAATTACTCAACTATTTTTCATACATTGTTAACTCACTCTGGTAGTCAAATTTCGTATTCTCACTTCAAAACATATCAAAAACAATGTTTTTTTTTACTTTAAAAATTACTCAACTATTTTTCATACATTGTTAACTCACTCTGGTATTAAAATTACATTTTCTCACTTCAAAACATATCAAAAACAATTCTTTTTTTTACTTTAAAAATTACTCAACTATTTTTCATACTTTGTTAACTCACTCTGGTATTAAAATTACATTTTCTCACTTCAAAACATATCAAAAACAATTCTTTTTTTTACTTTAAAAATTACTCAACTATTTTTCATACTTTGTTAACTCACTCTGGTAATAAAATTACATTTTCTCACTTCAAAACATATCAAAAACAATGTTTTTTTTTACTTTAAAAATTACTCAACTATTTTTCATACTTTGTTAACTCACTCTGGTAATAAAATTACATTTTCTCACTTCAAAACATATCAAAAACAATGTTTTTTTTTACTTTAAAAATTACTCAACTATTTTTCATACTTTGTTAACTCACTCTGGTAGTCAAATTTCGTATTCTCACTTCAAAACATATCAAAAACAATGTTTTTTTTTACTTTAAAAATTACTCAACTATTTTTCATACATTGTTAACTCACTCTGGTAGTCAAATTTTAATTTCTCACTTCAAAACATATCAAAAACAATTCTTTTTTTTACTTTAAAAATTACTCAACTATTTTTCATACATTGTTAACTCACTCTGGTATTAAAATTTCGTATTCTCACTTCAAAACATATCAAAAACAATGTTTTTTTTTTACTTTAAAAATTACTCAACTATTTTTCATACTTTGTTAACTCACTCTGGTATTAAAATTACATTTTCTCACTTCAAAACATATCAAAAACAATTCTTTTTTTTACTTTAAAAATTACTCAACTATTTTTCATACATTGTTAACTCACTCTGGTAGTCAAATTTTAATTTCTCACTTCAAAACATATCAAAAACAATTCTTTTTTTTACTTTAAAAATTACTCAACTATTTTTCATACATTGTTAACTCACTCTGGTAGTCAAATTTCGTATTCTCACTTCAAAACATATCAAAAACAATGTTTTTTTTTACTTTAAAAATTACTCAACTATTTTTCATACTTTGTTAACTCACTCTGGTATTAAAATTACATTTTCTCACTTCAAAACATATCAAAAACAATTCTTTTTTTTACTTTAAAAATTACTCAACTATTTTTCATACTTTGTTAACTCACTCTGGTATTAAAATTACATTTTCTCACTTCAAAACATATCAAAAACAATTCTTTTTTTTACTTTAAAAATTACTCAACTATTTTTCATACATTGTTAACTCACTCTGGTAGTCAAATTTTAATTTCTCACTTCAAAACTTATCAAAAACAATGTTTTTTTTTACTTTAAAAATTACTCAACTATTTTTCATACTTTGTTAACTCACTCTGGTATTAAAATTACATTTTCTCACTTCAAAACATATCAAAAACAATTCTTTTTTTTACTTTAAAAATTACTCAACTATTTTTCATACTTTGTTAACTCACTCTGGTATTAAAATTACATTTTCTCACTTCAAAACATATCAAAAACAATTCTTTTTTTTACTTTAAAAATTACTCAACTATTTTTCATACTTTGTTAACTCACTCTGGTAATAAAATTACATTTTCTCACTTCAAAACATATCAAAAACAATGTTTTTTTTTACTTTAAAAATTACTCAACTATTTTTCATACTTTGTTAACTCACTCTGGTAGTCAAATTTTAATTTCTCACTTCAAAACA